>OY735200.1:89625149-89732649 GCA_963457665.1 Thysanoteuthis rhombus | reverse complement strand
AACGAGCTATTGATATGCATCCCCCACTCTGCTGAACACTAGAATTATAAAAAGGAATAGAACTTGCATTCCGAGTGAAATTATGAATCACCGCCACCTACGTATGCTCTCTTATGGGTGATCAATCAAAAAATGAGAAAAAAGGGTGATCAATGAATAACTCACTTCTCTCACCTTTTTCTGGGCTGTGATCATTAAAAGATGTCTGAATCCCCCCCTCCCCCCAAAAAACAACCCCAAAAACAAATGGGTACAAAAAAGTGACTAATTTAATATATACTTACATCGCATGTTGAACCCCACACCTCACTGAAAACCTATACTAAAACAAAAAACAAAAAACATTCCCCTTACTCATTGTGAGAAGTGTGGGTGTAAGTTTCCACAATGAACGGTAAGGTACTGGGCTAAGTTCGGATAGATGAATAGATAGATTCATAGAAACATTCATATATATGTCATGATACATGAATAAAGTAAAACCAGCAGTATTGATTTGGCCAATCTATTATGGGTAGCCGTGATTAATTATGACCTATTATTCACTGCTGGGTTTATTCAACAACATTTAAGCAAAATAACATTATGGAACAGAGCTAAAAATTAAATAATGATACTGAGTACGGATAATCTACTTAACTAGACATTACAATTATGAATATTAAATCATATTCAAGCTAATTCAGCCAAGTTAATAATAAAATAATTATAGTGAATATGGTTCGTCTTGAAATTCTAAAAACATTACCGAATCAGACTTGTGAATATTAATTGAATATGCGGTACCCTTTTGCAGATCCCAGCTTACTTATGTGCTGTTATCAGGGGTAATACCGTTTATTGCTGATGAAGTACACCCCTATAATCCTCTTTCGAAGAGACCGGCGCTTTTCGTAGTATCAGCGAGCTGGGGTAGTGAATTGTATTGTTTGCAGAAATTGAATATGATTCCATTCATAAATCTTCTTGGGCCTCTGCAATAGTGATTGTGAAGAAAGGTAATAATACGTTTGGCTTTGGTTGAAATAGCTCCATCAGATTGCATAAAGAATTGCAAGACCATTTGTATACATAGTCAGCGTCAGAGAGAGTATTCACGAAATCAAATGGTAGTCGTATTTTTTCAGAAATTGATCTTTTAGATACTTACCTTCAAATAAAACAGCAGTTTCTCAATATTTTTCAATGCTCATTTTCTTAAAGTTTTCAAAATCCTTTTAGCACCCCTTAATCTTTAAACAGACCACAACGATGGGGGTACAGCCCCCACTTTTTTCACAAAACTGACATTTTTTATGTAAAGGCATTATGTATGTATTATCAATGAAAAATATCTCATACGAATGTAAAATCCTTGGTGAAATAATAGGAACGGTAGGTGAGATAGGCATTCTGGTAAAGTTCTTTCCCAAAGAGAGAAGAGTGCTTGGTTCTACCCAAGGAAACATTGACTGAGAATTCGATGCTGAGGAATATTCACAAAAGCATTGTCTAACACGATGACTGTTTTGGTCTGTTTTTTCAGAAAATATTTGTTAATTATAATGAACTGTGTGATTTGTGGGAGATGTGGCTTTACGAGAAATTGATGGCAGATGTTAGAGCGAGAACTGTAGTTGTAATTTACAAAGTAGAAAATTCTCATTTTATTTTGGTCTTTCACTCAGACAAAAGTTGTATTCATTAACAGTCAACTTGCCCAAAACTTTGCAAAGTGAAAAGATGGCAGCTATTAGTGGACAATTGCTTGTTAATCTTACTGTTTGGACATTTGAAGTTATGTGTCATTCGAATTGTTCTTTGAGACAGTAGGCACGAAATTAAAGCAATACCCATTAGTGGAGGAACCCTCGATGTCAAGAACTGTAGGGTTGCTTCTGCTGCTGATCACTACGAAAGGATACACATACAATGGTTCGTTCGATTAAGGTAAAATCTGATTAACTAAGTTCCAAAACCTTTTCAGTGTTGGGAAATATTCTTCTCTCTGCCATTCATAGCAAACGAGCTGAATCACCTGCATGAGATCTGTAAAAGCAATATCAATACTAATGTCTTGGGAACCGAATTTGAGATCTTGAAAACAATATTTCAAGGAATCAATAATTCAATTACATATATAAGTTGTTAAAAGAGCTATAAAAAAAGAGAAAAGTTTCTCATCCTAAACACCATTCTGACATGAAAACTGCCATGATTGCATCACTGAGCGATAATTTTCACTAGCACGTAGGATTGAGACATGGTTACGCCTGAGTATTAACAGAAGATGAAAGTATTAACAGAAGAAGTTCAATTCCATATCTATTTTGAGCAGCTCAAAGGAATTAACGGACGAAGGTTATTATGAACATTACGCAATTCATTATATTCCAAAAACTAAAACTAAATATTCTAAAGGAGTTCATTTTTTACCGTTTTCACTGCAACAATCAGCAACTTTCAGCATTATATTCAACAGTCTAAATAACTAAATGTTAAAATTTATCTGGAGTAAACATTTGTAGTCTATATCAAGATATCTCTAATAAAGCCATTTTGAGCGCTGGATACTGTTGTCTTTTTTAAATTAACTTTGTCTTTGCCTTCTCGCTACCCCACTCCACCCACCGGCAAAAATACCTTTTGAAAAGAGCCAGCACAGAGCCATAGAATTTCAATGTTTGATCAGACTTCCTGTCTTGTTTTATGTGCGAAAAACTCCTGAAATGATCTCAACATGAAAGTGTTTTGATACTGTCTTTAGATTCGAGAAAGTTCATTGACATTCAAAGAGTTTTTCTGGCGATTGAACTTCTTGTTGTTTGTGCTGTTGAAATGATGTTTCGGCCTATACACTCTAGGGCCTTCTTCAGGTGTAATATCCAAATGTGATGGTGGTAAATAGAATTTTTCTCTAATGATAGTAATGCTATAACTTAGGAACCGGGTGATATCATTTTCTTTCCTTATTGAGTCAGGATTTCCATACCTTGTCCCCGCTGAGTAGAAGATATCTCATCAAATTGGATGCTGTACTTCTCTGACTCCGTCGATATGTGGGCTGCGTCTTCGGTTTCTATTAGTTTTCAACTGCGTTTCCTGTCTATAGCCTGAACTTCTTCCCAGAGAGGATAGTGTTCGCCTCTCTCTCTCTCTCCAGATTGGTTAGTTATCCCAGATCTATTTCACCTTTGATTATGGCTTCTTTTTTAATGATAGGTTGTTGTTCTTGTAATGAGACGGTTCACAATAAACATGGCTTCAGGCAGATTCATCAACAAACTATCAACTGCGAAAGTTGGCCAAGAGTAATGGTTATCAATTGCAAAATAAAAGTCATTGTCCATTGCAAGATGAAAGTATTAACGCACCGGCAGAACTAAGTTGCCATCTATGAATTATAAGAAAAACGGAAATTTTATCAAGTTAGCGATAGAATTGCAATGACTGAAATTTCCGTCATCCACTGTTAATAGGTTGACTATAACAACGTTTGACATCATCCTTCAAAAGCCTGGATGCTCGCTCATCGGCAGAATAACAAGAATAAGTGTTAAAGATGATATTATTTATGGTCGTAAGCTTCTCTTCTGTAAGCGGATCTGTAGACTCTTGTGTTGGATTAAATAGGTTTGATCACTAAATCTTTTTTACATTAAGTAGCAATCGTTACCATTGGCTGAGAAGAAGATGAAACTGAAAACCATTAAAAGTTCTACTGAAAACAGAACTGGGGATTTGACTTATGCAGATCATGGAAACAAGTCTGAAAGTTAGACCATAGATGCACCAATCATTTCCTTGTGATAAGATCTAGTGAGGAGAGTGTTTCTGATCTTCATTTCATGTTTACATCTAAAATTGTGTCAAAAAAGATCTTAAACACCCGGAAACATCTAGAAATTATCCAGATATATGTCTAAAATCTAGGATGTATATAATATTATTATGAATAAATTGAATCTTGAACATTTATGAAATTATGAAAATATTTCTTAATTTATTGAAAAATATGACTTATTTCATTACTAAACAAAAATATAACTGATCTTTTTCGCTAAATCTCAGCTAAATAGCGATATCTAATATCTGGGCGCAACTGAAACCATCTAAATCTTGCTAAAAACATTTAAATGAGCAACTAACATTCCGCCATGTTAGTCAGTGACGGCGATCGTCGCTAGAGATGCGAACACATCTAAAACATCTTAACTCAATATGGTAATAGCTGAATGAAAGGAATCAATGGTCAAGGAAAACTATGTTGCATCAATTTTCACAGAGTGGAGAGCTTATCTGCCTTGATAATCAGAATTCGAAATTCTGGTTTTTATCTGGGTACGAACATCGGTTCGTGGTGCCAACAGGATCTACGCTCAATTCTCAGCTACGATGTTTACCACGGGATTTGACGCGTATTAGTACAGGATTTACGCAACAGATTTACATATGTATTTTACTTATTCGCCATACGAATCAGATTAAATTTCACTTGCTGTGTAACTCAGCTGTAAGCTTTTAATGCAGAACTCTTACAAAATCTTGTTCGTGCTTTAACTAGATTTTGGCAATATCCTTACCGAATTTAATTCTAATATAGTCATAAGTAATTCGATTCGTGAATACAAGCATTACTGACTGACTAAATAATAATCCAAGATTTATTCAGCCGAGTAATGTTATCGAAACACCGTAGCCTCACATATGGCCCACCTGACCAACCAGTCAAGTGAGCTACAGATTCTTCTCTCTTCACTTGTCTGTGTGTGCTTGTGTCTTGGTGCTTCTGATCATATTTTTGGGGTTACGACTTTGGAAATTAGCATAAGTAAACCACTAGGCACACTAAAAAACGTTTATTTTTGGTATTTTTCATTTTTTTCTCTTTTCATAAAAGTGCTTTTTGTGATCTCTGATCTATGTGGACCAACGATGTCCAAATATTGTTCTGTTTTCTTTTTCGGATAATTTTAGATAAAAGATATTTTTTTAAAGATGATTTTTGATAAACAATCTATTTTCTTTAGATGTTTTCTTATATAATTTTAGATAACTTTTTAAGTAATTAGTTCTTGTACACGCGTGGGCTACGGTTATTCATTTATGTGCAATATGGATATCTATTAGTTTTTTGTTTAATGGAATTATTCACGACAGCGAGGTGTTTCAATTGGTTTAAGTGTCTTCATCTGTTTTTGCGTATCGAACCAAAGTTTCTTCTAACGTTGCTGTTTAGTGAGTTTCTTTCAGTCTCTGAATTCTGTTCCTCAAGCGCCTCCATAACACAATGCAACTTTTAATCTGTTTTATTCATTTGTTCCTTGGTTATAAGTGTTATTTTCTGATTGGTTATGTCTGAAAAGTATAAAAAATGTCAACTATCTTCTTAAAACTTCCAGCCAGGACTGTGATCATTTAAAATCTTCTTATTCCCAATTGGACAACGGGCAAATTTCTACATTTATTTTTCATCTCATAAAATAAGAAGAAAAAAGTTAGATTTGAACATCACTGTCCTGGCCACAGAAGCAAAGTTTGGAAGAAATCATTTTCTCTCCTTTTTACACACGAGCAATAAGAAAATAACTCTCATTTGCCAAGGGACAAAAAACTTTAAAAAGAAAACAAAAATAAAGTTGAATAATGTTATCAAGGCACTGGGAAGGAGAGCAAAGTGTGACAACAAAGAGAAATACGGTTAATAGCAACCTTACAAACTAATGAAGACCCACAAACCAATTGAAACGTCTCGCTGTTGTGAATTACTCAACTAAACAAAAAAACAAACTACTAAATGGTTAGTCACCCAATAGAAACCGTCACATGACTAGCGTCTTTCATAAATATGCTGTGTAGGGGGTGATCAATAAAAAGAATTAGGAAGACGGATAATAGTGGATAAATTACTTCTCTCACCCTCTGTTAGATAGTGATCACCAAAAAAGTTTGAATTTCCAAAAAACAAACGTGAATGCTGCTGGACATAACAAAGGGATTGATTTGGCATAAGTTTATATAGCAAATGGAACCCACCACAAAGAACAGATAAAAAACAACTATTATTTCCGTGGGAAATTTCATCCCTTTAGCTCCATTGTTAGCCAACCAGATAGACTAACTTGCAAACTGAAGAAACCAATTTTGATTGTTTTAGCGACAGTTTTGGTTGATGGTTTCTAATAAAAGGAATCCTTAGTGGAAGCTATTCATTCGGTAAAGAATTACAGGAATAAAACTCGCGTTGTCCAGTGTAATGCCCGACGACGACAATGTACTTTTTCCCCAATGCTTTGTGTTTCTCATTACTACATGAAATGACCCCCGTTCGCTTCCAAATTTGCTCTTGATTCAGCGTCAATAGATTGCGGTGATTTGTTTGACCAACGAAGTTCTTTACGGATCTCTTGTGAGGATTCCATTATTTGAGGAATCCAATATCGAGGAAAGAGAAAAGGAGACTGCCAATCCAAGGCTTTCTTGAAGGAGGATCAATCTAATTTCGTATTCTTTCTCTGTAAATTGAATGTTTCTTTGGTCCAAGAATCAAGATTAGGTTTATTTTCTAAATGTGTTGTTTTCCTCAACTTCTTCAACTTGAATGGTGCTTTATAAACCAATTTAACAGTCTTGAATTTCGCCGAGGAAATCTTTCAAGTGCCGACCTGTTTACAGAACAGAAAGTAGCCATTCTTCGGCAGAGGTACCAAACATTTTGACCAGTTAGCAATTTTTGGCTACCGAGGATCATAAGCGTAAAAAATCTGCCTTAGAAACCGAGTTTTTTTCTTTCTGCTGACGCATTTCCTTTTTCTTTTTCTTTTTTTAAAAAATCTATCGACCCAATTTTGACGATATTTTTTCAATAAAATTATAGTATGTATGATTTAAAAGAAATTGATTGAAATTTCCCTTGATTTTTAACTAAATTTTGATTGTTAATTCAATATCTATATCTATCTTTGTAATTTAAGTTTGAATTTATTCGATCGATTTTTTTGAAAAAAAAGAAGAAAAATGTTTTCTTGTTTTGTTTTTTTGTTTTTTCCAGTACATATATTATTTTTACGTAAACTATGAAGCAAATCTTGAATCAACAATCAATAGTTTGATGGAAATTAAGTGAAATTTTCATGTACACGTGTGGTTCACCATAGAGAAAAATCGCCAATCGTTCAAATTGGTTAAAATGTACAGTACCTCTGCTAAAGAATGAACTCAAGAACTGTGTTGAACATTCTCGGTACATTGTATTTTCTGCAATTGAAAATTCGACCTTCTGAATGGTAGTGTGATTGAGCTATTGAATTAAATCGATTGTTTAAATAAAGATAATGCGTTTATTTAATATTTGATTGTACATTTATTTAATAAGAGTACTTTGTGGCCATGAAAAAACTCCGAATACACTAAGGACGATGTGATTGGAAAAAGTTCGGGAACTATTGATTCAATGAATGTAGCCAAAATAGAAAGTACTTTGGGAGAGGAAGACTTGTTTTTAAATGGCCAATCCAATCATTCATTTTAAGTAAAATCGATCAATTTGAATTTGTTTGGAAAGAAACCCGTGATGTCTTTGTGAAGTGGAATCGGTCCTCGACGATGGCTCCTCCTCGTGCAGTCAACCTTGAACAAAATTCAAATCAAATAAATTTGGGACGTGATTCCATCTCGAATCTCTATAATGGCAACGTGCTGAATTGCTCGCATTTCGGATTAAATTCCAATTTAATGTTCAACTATCCAATTCCCTGTCTAAGATGGAGTCGCTTCCACTGGAAAGGTTATCACTCTCATCTCTTCTTTCGATTCCAAAACTTATTCATTTCCTCTTATCACTTCCTTCGACTTACCACGCTCCCAACATTTCCGGCTTTGATTAGAAACTGTAAACCAAAACTGTCAACATAGATCAACGTATGTTTCTTCAGTTTTTAAGTGGTTTTCTGGCTGGCTATGTAATCATATACGGTTTACACATACGACCAGACTAACGGAACAAGATGACTGAATACCTGAACATTCGTTCCTTATTATGTCTAGGAAAAAAAGAGGATTTTCGCTCTTTTGAAAATCACCCCCCTGGACAAGTTTTTTTGTTTATGCTTAATTAGTCTCTTTACTTTGAGTCCGGTAGCATTCAGGCTTTTTTTAAAAAAAATTTTTTTTTATTTGGACTTTTTTGTGAGAGATGTCTTATTCATTGATCACCTTTTTTCCATTTTTTAACTGATCATCCCCAACACTGATCATATGATGGTTTCTATTGAGTGACCAACCTGACCCGTTCCATTTCCTCTTATCATTTCCTCCAAGTCAACGTGCGATCCTCTTCGCCTCCATCTTTCGGCTCTAATCAATTTTTATCCAACGAAATTCCCGAATCTTCCAAATCGTTTTAACGCAGCTTTCACTTAAATGTAATTCTAATCTACTCCTCTTTCGCGCCAACGATATTTGTTTCTTTCTCTTTAAGGAGAATAAATGACGTCATCTCCCCTCTAGGAAAATAGTTGTCACTCCCCTAGGACAATCCACTTTGAAATTTACCGTTAATAGATATATGATGAATTATACAATGGCTTCCACGTATGTCTTTTTTTTAGATGCACAAGTATCCCTAGCATCGATTGTTGTGGCTGACTTCAGTTTTCATGTTGGTCTGTCAGGCTGGCTGACGTTGTATGTATGTATCACGCGCACAGGTTGCACTAATGGAGCTAGAGGGCTGAAAATTCAGACATTTACTCTGTAAAATGTAAAGAAAAAAAGCTTTGTCTTTCTTTCTTCAAAATTTCTCCTCAAAATAGGTTTTAGTAAGCATGGGGGCATTTTACAATGTAAGTTTATGCTAAATTTATCACTAGTTTGTGATGATTGTTTTTTGTTTTTGTTTTTTTGAAAATTTGAACTTTCCAGTGATCTGACAAATGAATTCGAAATCTACAAACAAGCGCTACAATCACATACACACATACTCTCCCAGCGAAAACAAGAAAAAATACTGAAAAAATCAAATTGACATACCTTGTCAACCATGTTCAACCAAACTTGCATAAATGAATGACTGCTGCCTAATTATATACAAACATGCCGCGACGTTTGTAAGTATACATACTTGTACACTTAGACTCGTGTGTAGATGTGTGTGAGTCTCTCTCTCTCTATCTATCTATTTATCTATGAATCTATCAACACAAACACGAGCAAATATTGTGAAGAAGTTGATGATTCACGCAACGAAAATTATTTCTAAATATACGTCTACATCCATGTGAGCTGGCCTGTAATCGCCTACGGCGCACAGTGCCAAGAGCGCTAGTCATGTGTCTGAAACAATAGAACTTTTCAAATGCAAATGGAAAAATAATAAAACGAATAAATTGAAAAGAATAAGATTCCAATGTTATGTCAGAAGTGGTCAAACACGATTATTGTAATAAACATTTTATTCCTGTGTATTTATTATTCTCACAGTGAAACATAAATAATACTGTACTTTGAAGGGCACTGAAGTTCAGCTTGCCCGGGGCTCCAAAAACCCCATGATTGGCTCTGCATTTGGACATAACTATAGACTTACCATATTCATAGAATTCAAAGTTGCCCCCACGTACCATTTATAGACTGCGGTCAATACGGATCCTTCTTGTAAGAGTGAAGTCTTTGCTATTTGAATCCAAACTGGTGATGAGCGGTTCCTTTGGCGATCGAAATGGTAAGCTTCTTGGGAATAGGTTTTCGGCTTGTCATTCTGTCAGATTTCTTGACACTCATCCTCGAAGAGTCCGGTACGTGGGTAATATCACTATTGAGATATTCGCTGTTGGGATTATGGCTACTATTCCCTCAGGTTGTCAATAACTGATACTATGTGTCCGACCTCTTGTGATTTCTTCCAGGGTCAGATTAAACTAGTACAGGGCCTATAGTATATATTATGAAGGGAAACATTTAATAAAATACCAATAATTATTAGAATATACATCTTTTACTAATAATAATTATATTTTTCATGTGCTATATAGTCAGATGATATGACAAACATATTTGATATTTCAATAATAGTATTTGTTTTGATCTCTGTGCAGTGGCTGTGAGTTCAGTTTCTTATACTTTCATATTTATGTGCTGTATGTACATCACAGAAGATACAGCACTCCCATTAGTTGCTATGTTGAAATGATCATTTCAATCAAAACATGGCTAAAATTACTATCCTTACAGACCCAGTCGTTCATGAAAGTAGAGGGTGGTATAGTACTATGGATACAGAGCAAGTCAAGAATCACAGAATCTAGCGCAGGACCCTCAACATTGTGAGGCCCATAACATACAGATAGTTACTCCGTAGCAGATCAACCTTCCTGAGCATGACTCAAGTAGTTCAAGCCATCTTATTATGAAGCGTATTACACATAAGTGAGAGGTGCTGAGTAGACAAACGGTTGACAGGAGAATTTGATTGGTGAGCTGAATTCAAATTCTGGCTGATATTTTGTGTTCACTACGCCCGAATAACCTAGAGAAAAGAACGGATTCATCTCTCCCACCGATGAGTAGATTGTAGGGAAGACTGAGCTCCCTAGTTATGTTTAGCGACCAGTCTAGGAGATGCTTATCTCTGATTCTATACCAGACAAGAAACATGGGTTGTATCAAAGTATCTCGCCCTGATACAACTATAACTGCATCTTGTTATCGAATAAAATCTATAAATACCACCAAAAATAGTTTGATTGACGCGTTGACCATCGGTTGAACTGATAACATCGGTTTTTGATTTTTCACCTCTTGGAGGATGCGAGAGAAAGTCCATTCCTTTTGAATGGCAACAAAGGAAACGAATTGAAATCTCTGGCAAAAATGATCCCTTTAAAAAGTCTTTCAGGTGACTTGACTCCTTCACGCCGTTTGCGTTAACAGAACGTTTCAGCAGACTCATTCTCCGGTGTCCTCTCCGAATATGATGCTGGTAAACGGGATTTTTCCTCGAATGGTAGCAAAGCTTATAACGTAGGATTCGGGAGTTTTCCTTTCCTTTCTTTCTTCGGCCTTGATTTCTATGCCTGAGTCTATTGAGAAGTGGCAGCCCCATCGGATTGAATTCAGTCCTTATCTGAATTATGCTCTCCGTTGACATGTTGATGCACGCTGCTTCTTTGATTTATCTCATTTCAAATAGCGTTCCCTGCCTACAGTTCCCGTCTCCAACATTTGTTCTTGATTCGTAAAATAAGTGATGCTGTCGTAACGGTGTAAATCGTATTCCATGAAAAATATTAGTTGAAATGACCGAACGTTTTCTCGCCGTGAAAAAACATCTTAATCCCCTCAAAAATCGATGCCGATAACCAACATTGATATCGACTCGAACTTCTAATTTATAAATTGATTAATTTCTTCACCCTTGATTTTTTTTAATTCGATTTTTGATTGAACCATCAAAATCAATAAATAGTCGAACGGCAGTCCGTAGCAATTGGAGGAAAACACTAAGGCCAACGGCGACGTAACAACTGTTTTCATTATTCATTTTTATTACATGAAGTATTGTAAATCATTATTATTGATTTTTTCACTTCTTTTTTACCTTCATCTCAATTTTTCAGCTGCTTTTAATCGCCAGCGTTGACATTTATCAAACTGACAAGAGTTTGTGATAACAATTCATGGCATTTTTTAAAAGTCATTTATTGGAAACCGCCAACCAAAACTGCCACCAAAAGAGTCTTTATTGGTTTCTTTAGTTTTCCAGTTGGAAATATATATGATGCGTACAGGTTGCACCAAGACAGATAGAGGGCTGAAATTTTCATTATCTACTCCCAGTTATGTTTGGGGGATTCAATTTGCAATGCAATTTTTTTCTTGTGATCACTGCCCAACAAGACGAGAGAATTATCTTATCCATTTTTCACTCCTTTTTCCAATTTTTTAATTGATTACCCCCAACACAGCGTGTTACCAAATGACATTGGTCATTTGACGGTTTCTAAGGAGTGACTAACCGGACCAGTTTATTTATTTATTCATCTATTTATCCAATTTAGTCTACGAATTTACTTTTAGACTGATTGGTTGAGATTATTTCCAACTTTTTCTATAACTCCAGATTATATCTTGAATGAAATACAGGTATCCTCCACCCATTTTGTGAAAGTACGTTTAGCACAACATTTTCGTTTATGTGAACAGGAAATGAGAAAAGCATTTAGCATTAGGTTTGAGCGAGCCGTTATAGAAGCAGCGCACTCTTCTCTCTCTCTCATCTTTATCCAAGTCTCCAGTACATTTTATCACTCCAATTTCCGACGAATCAGCCAAATATACCATCCTCACCATCTTTGGGGGTCTGAAAACGCCCAAAATGTGTCCCATACAAATTAATGGAAATTGCATCAACGCTTCATTTCTGCTTTCGGAAGGTTTTCATTGGAATACCCTACTTTCGGATTGCAAGAAAATCCACACTACCCGGAAGCAGATCAGTGACTTAGATACCACCGTTCCTGAAAAAAACAACAACTGCCTAAAAACAAACAGAAAAGGCAACAACTGACTAAAAAAAAAATAAAACAGAAAAAGCAACAACTGACCAAAAAAGCAGAAAAAAAGACTAAGAAAAGAGAGGAAGAAACAGCCTAAAAACAGTAAAAGCAACAATTGACTGGAAAAAAACCCCAGAAAAGGCAACAAACTGCCTAAAAAACAGAAAAGGCAACAAACTGCCTGAAAAACAGAAAAGGCAACACTTGACTAAAAAACAGGAAAAGCAATAACCATTAAAAACAGAAAAAATCAACAACTGACTAAAAAAAACAAAAACAGAAAAATCAACAACTGACTTCACTATTTCAGCTGGAATGAATATTCCATACTTATAGCCTATTGGTTCTATTCAAAGCTAAGTTTGGGTGCCCGGATGTCAAGCGATGGTGAGCATCTGGGACTTTTACTAGTGAATTCAATCCTACCTCACATTTTTGGTTAAATTAGTAAAATGACTCTGCTAGTTAGTATAACAGTCAAGATGTCTATCACAGAGATAGAGAGATGGTCCCGATTCGATTCCCAGTATGAGCCAAAAAGATTCTCCATTTGGAATTATATGCACTCAGCAGCTAATTGAGTACAAGCTGTGTGATTAAGGTGAAAGTATTCGTTCGGTGGACTTGAATTCCTGCAAAGAGGTAGTCATAAAAAACTTTGTTTTCCTGTTTCTCCTTAGTCAGTTGTTGCTTTTTTGCAAGGATTACTTAACTGACACAGAAACTGGATCCTTGTCACTAGCCCCAATGCTCCATTGGAGGGTGTCTCTTTATCTTGGTAAAAGAGAGTTTCACCCCTGAGAAGTTGTTAGACCATTACTGCTGTAATGTGGCCTTAAGCCAGACTGTTTAGTTGTTTCATAGACCTTCACCAGTGCGAGTTCAATCCTATTTGCATGCTCAACACTTGTGGCATACTAAGCTAAGCTTATTGGGTGTTTCCCAAAGTTCACAGCGAAAAACCAGTTTGCAACTGACTATTCCAAAGTTACCAATAAAATGGGCTATGCCCCTCTCTTCGGCCGTAGCATCATTGCTAGGTGGGCCTCAGAGACTGCCCAATTTTTCTGTATTTTTCCTTACAGGAATCTGGCCATACCATTCTCGAGTTGTACTGGTTACTGTTCCTTACTTGTTTTGATTCCTTTTGATTAGCAACTTTCATGAACTCCTAACAACAAAGCAACACATGTCAATAAGAACTTGTTACTCGTTTATGATACCAACTAGGCCCTGCTAGGTCATACCAAAAGCTAGGCGGACCAAAAGTGGGGAAACGTTAATCTATTCAGACTTTTTCTTTTTCAAAAAGAGGGTGCTGGGAACTTTTGTTCTCACCAAATAAATATCGATCGTATCACGCCCTGACACTCGTATTATTGACGGATTAGATTCAGATACTACAGAGATAATTGAAAAGGAAAAGCTTGTATCGAAATATCTCGGATGTATGAATTCTTCCTTCCTCCATGTGGAGAATTCTCTGAGACTTCGCCACTCATTTCCTACAGAAAGGACTTGAATACGACATGTCAAAACGCTGAACAGTACAAAGAACAACTTCACACTTAGGTGTAAGATCGACTCTGAGGAGAAAACTAATCTAATTCGGTAACGCAATAATAATTTATTAAATTAATTTGTCTACACCTTCCAAAGCAGACACAGTAGATTTCCTTGGTTGTTTTTGGTGTAATGATTTGAAGGAAAGGCTGTGCACGTCTTCTACCTCTGTCCTCTGAGCCATATGCTTTGGGATTTCGGTTGAGAGTTGACAGTTTGCATGGTATGTAGTCGGTTCCTGGACCCTATCTGTCACCAGTCTTTCAATTTCCATCATTGGACATGGACCTTCCCCATGATTCACCACACTTCTCTATCATGGGCGTCGCGGAGGAGCCAGTACTTTCTGAAATATGTCACGTACCTGTTCAAAAATGAGTCACCACCATCGACTAGGGTGAAATGAGTATTGTTTTTCTCATAGATAACTGTGGAAAGAATGCTGATTCTGAAAGGATTATTTGAGGACAAACATCATGACTGTTTGATCTATTGTTTTGATCATCAGCTTGAGGTGAATGGTTTGAGTAAATGGATGTGTGAAAGTTCCCAGTCCAGTATGTTCATTCTGGAATTATATTCCATGAGGTGAAGTTCTGACGAGAACCTTTCTTCGTCAGTGTAAAAGATCTGAGTAGAAGTTATATTTGGTCATATACCATCCGGCCAAATATCCTCCAGTTGAATATCCGTCCCGTCAAATGTCTGTCAATGAAATCCCCTAAGGCCAAACGTCTGCTGGCCAAGACAAATGGTGCCTAAATATTGTTTGTCAATTTCGGACACAATATAAATAACAACTGGAAATCTGTTTGCCTTCAGTACGACAGAACTTAAACACCAGATGCTGTCTTCAAATCAGAAAGTCAGTTGCTAAAGAAAACGATATCACAACCAGCTGAGCAATTACCCGGGCCCTGATCAGCAGACGTCGTTTTTGATCGATTTTTGCACATTTGCATAAGAGTAACACGTCGCGATTGTGAACTTTTTTCTCAAAGAAAGTGCCAATGGGAACCAACCAGACCGAATCATGGCATCAAAGAGAAACCATTCTCTCCAAGATTTTTTCGTTCCGCGTGACGAATGACTGATTCCCGACGGCGACAGCTCCAACACCCTCAAAGTTCTCCCGCCCTTGACTCACCACAAAATCTGACAATTTGCCGGTAGAAAAGTGAAGAACCTACAATAATAAAGGAACAGGTCTGGTTAGTCAATCAATAGAAACTGTCACGTGACCAACGTCTTTCGGCAGAATCCTGCGTGATCAATCGAAAAATTGGAAAAAAGGGATGACCTATGAATAGGTTACTTCTCCAAGAACAGTGATCGCTAAAAGAGTCTGAATTGAAAGAAAAAAAAAAACAAGAACATGTGCACAGGAACTAAAGGTTCGATTGGGCAAATTGAACCCCACCCTAAAAAAAAACTATTAAAAAGGAAAAGTTTTTTGTAGACATGATGAGAAATGAATGTTTACATTTCCAGCCTTGTAGCTCCATGGGCTGCAAGCGTAATACATACGTAGGTAGCCGGTTGGACAACTTAAAAACTGAAGAAAGCTATGATAGTTTTGGTGGACAGTTTGTTTTACGGTTACTAATATATGGGTTAATGAAGAAATCTACAAGAAATTTCAATCAAGACAATTCCCACAGAAAAAACTTTTACACTTTTTGCTCTTGAGCTATTATTATATATGTTTCTTTTTGACATTCATGTGTTTTCCGTGTGTGCACGTCTGTACTTCCGTTTGTGGAAGAAGAGTGACTTTTTTGGAAGTGGTAAGAAATAAGGCTAAAAGGATCTTGAGATGAAAAAAGGTTGTTTTGGATAATCAAGAAGGAAGTAATTGAAACGTTTCTCATGTTCACATATCTTGGAAGCGCCCAAAGATTTCGCCAAGTTCTTAACTTGTCTCAAAGAATATCTCTTTTTGCAGACTGTAGAGTTGGCAGCAACATAAAAACATACATATACATACCATAGAGCAGGAGTAGCCCGGCCACGGCTCGCAGATCACATGTGGCACTTTGACATATAATGTGCAGCTTGTGGAGAAATGTTGATCGACTTCTTTTGCCCCGTACAGTTTATGTAGAAAGATATACAAAAAAAAAAAAAAAAAATGATCAAGCTTTTTAATTATCAACCGGGTGGGAACTGCTACTGCCCTGGATTAAAACGTAAGATAAATGTTCAGAATTAGTGAAAATATTCAACTATATCAAATCCTAATATAGAATTCAATACAATTAAAGCAACCATCAAAAACATTCGATATATACATGCACTTAATGATTACTGATAGTAATTCAAACAGTTTAGAGAGAACATACGTGAAAAAATATTATTTTGTAAATGTATTTATTAATATTTTTTAATAACAAATTGTGTATGGAATGATAACAAATACATCGGTGTAAATTCTATTCATGTCTTGCGGCTCTCAAACATCTAGAGATTAATTGCTCAATGCTCATACAGGTTGGTAAATTCGGTCCCCCTTTGATATAGAGTGTTTTGTTAGATGGTTAGAAAGCAGATCTTGCAAGCTATTGTTAGTTGGTTAAGTCCTATCTTTACAACGACCCCAACTTCTTAGCTATGTGACTGACTAAACAAACCTCAGCAAATATCACTGCATGTACAAATGAATGAAATATTAAGATAAGTTGCAAAAGATTGATCTAATCTAGAGTGATTTGTTTTATAGCTTCAATTTGCTTCATTTCAGGCAAGCAGTTCATATATATATATATATATATATATATATATATATATATATATATATATATATATATACATCCCATTTGAGCACAAACAAACAAATAGTATGAACATAAGCAAACGGAATAATTGTTGAAATGGGATGCAGCAATTGGTTGATTTACTCTCCTATTATGACGTAACAAAATTACGTCATAGAACCTCTTAAGACTCCATGTCTGATCACATATTAGTAAAATAGCTTGAGTTGAGTTGAGACTTAGAAAAAAACTGAAATTATGTCACGAATTATTGAAAAAGAAAAAAAATAAATAAGCCTGTCATTTGGGGAATATATATATATATATATATATATATATATATATATATATATATATATATATATATATATATATATATATATATATATCAAATATTTAAAATCTTTTTGTTCTGTAAGTTCTTCTGGTGCGAAAACGAGGCTGTTATCAATTTGGGGATTGTTAGAATAATGAAATCTGAAAATTCCAAGGTCGAATCGGACATTTCTTCGTATAAACTAAATACCCTTGCAAATACCGTACGCAGTGACCCCCCCAAACAAGCACCGTCCACAGTTAATAATGGCTGCGTGGTACGATGGCGTTTCTTTCCCTTCTCATTATCGTCAGAGACGAAAAACCAGAAGACGAAGAAGCTAGAGAAAAGAAAAAACAACATTGATCTTTGAAAGCAAACGACGTTTTCAAAGGTATACCCAATGATTTTTTGAGGGGTGCAGTCGTCGAAATTTCTCCAAAGTGGGCGTGCAAGCAAAATAAGGGAAGAAATTAGTGTTACAAAGTATGGTCTGTTAGTAATATTATATATACATCATATTTATTGCTAAAATTATATTTTAAACTGGCTAGTATTGGCTAAATCTTATACATTGTAACTATTACACAAATACACCGACACACACACACACACACATACAATATATATGTGTGTGTGCGTATGTGTCATACGTTTATGTTTTGTTGTATTAAAACTCTTCAGTGTGGTTATAGACAATCAAGTATTCAGTCATTTATTTCTTACTATTTGTCAATGTAATTTATGTAATCTTCAGCGTTTTTCTTTTTCCTGTTTTACAAATATTTTGATATTGTGGTTCTGTGCGTAAATTTTCTTTTGTTGGGATCATCAGTTGTTTACCATGTAACCGTTTCGGAGATTTTAAAAACAAAACTGTTATATTAACATGACACCCTAGCAGTGTTGATCAAACATCATCTTCCTTTCGGCTATGATTTTAACATATAACTTACATCATACATGTAGTTGGTTATTTTATACATACATACATACATACATACATACATACATATATATATATATGTGTATGTGTGTGTGTTTGTTTGTTTGTTAAAACCCTATTTATCGAATAAGATAACTATATACTCAGACTGGAACAGATTATTGATAAATGAATTAACATCTACTTCTTTTAAACTTACCAGATTTAATCCGCTACCGTAGATTTTTTATCGGCTAAATTGGAAAGAATCAACCACACTAACCTGGAAAATGGCTAATTTGGCAACCTTGGAAGAAATTTGCCAACGGAAAGATTACTGAGGGATGAGGGGGTCAATTGCACACCCCTCTCAGTATGCCCCCTGAACATTCACCGAATATTCAAATAAATTACTGCTGTTTTGAATAATCTGTAGTGTGGATCCCATAAAACATTGGTTCCCAGTTGATGAATGGAGTTGAATGCCTTTTTGTCGAGCCATTACTAAATTGGTGATAATTTAGAATGCTTTATGTTGCCATAAATGGAATAGAGGAAGGGTGGTGCTGTTTTTTTAAGACGACGTGACCATGTTGTTTCTCAAGGATGTTGAAATACTCCACGCTGACACTGTCCAAAAGATAATGGTAACCTCTTTGAAGGTTAACCGAATTTCCTGAAGGAACTACAAGTATAATTGCGCCGTAGCTTAGTTCCCTTCCTGACCTTTATAAACATACACAGAATTACCACCGAGAAAGATTTCACAACCATCGAAAGTAACCGAAAACTTCGAAACTGTACTTCCGTATGAATGGGGAAAAGTAAGGATCCGGCTTATATTTACATTGTAAATAGAGCCCCCACCACTGAAACCTTCTAACATTTTTCCGAAACTCTATGTAACCGTGATACACGGTATTGAAACGCCACAGCGCTGGAAGGGCGTTGAAATCTCGAAAACTAGAAGAGAAGAAGCGTCGCCAAAAAGAGCAGAATGAAAATGAATAAAGAAAAGAAAAAAAAAACAATGGAGAAAAATAGCGTTCTATTGCTATGCGCAATCTCACTAATAATGACGTTAATTCTGCCTTTTCTTTACTTATGACGTCTGCTTTGTTCATTCAATTCAGAAACCGGATTTCGCTGAGTGAACAGCTCGAATATAAAGGCGAAATAACGTGGTCGGCAAATAGAGAATGAAAAACACTAGTGATTCAGACCATTCTTTTCCACCATTGCCTTGAAAATATATTATACCTCCCTCTCCATTCTTTCCTTTTCCTTTTACCAAATTATTTATGCATCCATTAATGTATAGATAAAAAAAAGCTGCTCTTCCAATGCAACACGAGGAGATGACAAAATTTCATAATGCTTGGGAGCCAATGCGCTCGTGACTCAATTTTGATTGTGATTCAAACGTGATTCAAAGTAGTTGTCTCACGCTGGCTACGGTATCATCTGTCCATACAATTCAACTGGGGTTTCCTATATCACAAGTTTCTCAGCTAGTTTCGCGAAGTTCGAGGTTTATATCATATAAACTTGAAGTCGACAAGCACCCGAAACAGCGCCAGTCACTTTTTACCGCACTATTTTAACCCTTGCTTAGGGGACAGAAGAGGTGGATTTTTACCTTCCCCAAGAACATCAGTGCGAATTGAATGCAGATCTCAATCAGAGTTTGAACTCGGCCCACCCGTTTCATTTTCTGTGCTGCCAACCGCTCCGCCGATTGCACTTCCTGATTCATAACGAAATCCGCACTGAAAGTCACGTGACATAGCAAGTATTCCTGTTTTCGTCTGGCCTATTTTCCGGCGTTCCATTTACAATCATGCAAAATGCTGATATACGAAGATAAATAACAAACTAACAAATGTCTTGTCGAAAACAGATAAGGCAGATGTGTTATTAATAAGAAGCCGAACTAAGGGAGCCGCCCATCCCCCCTGAGATAACTCGACACGAAGCGGGCTATCAGTACCAGAATTCAGTCTTCACAAATGTTGAGGTTGCGTGCGTGGGTCGTATAATGTCAGCGGCATCTGGAACCTATTTGGGTTCTACAGAAACAAAACAGGAAGGAAATTACAGCCGCATATATATGTACGTATTAGAATCTTGGGACCCCATAGGCCAAGGTTGACCATGGGTGTAACAGCTTCAGGACTTGAAGCTGCTATGCCTGGGTGCTTCATTCATAAGAAGTGCTGTGCTCAAGTTTCACTTCCCCCTTGTCGACCATGTTGAAGGTTTCGAATGGAAGTAAGTGTTTAATAATTTTCAGATCTGCAGGGATATTTCCCCAACTAGGCACCTGGCATTCCCAGACAGGCATCCCTCTAGAGACTGGTCAGACTTGATATCGCCTAACATTGGCGATCTTACACAAACCAGTGTGTCCTACGTGATTTGACAGCACATGTACTAGAATAGTACCTGTCACAAATGACTAGGGTGCTTATGCATGGATCGGTACCTCTGTCTAGGATCAGAGAAAAAGTTCGAGGCGGAGGTTTTAGCAAGGACTCACATTTTCTAACATTTTTAGATGCGCTTGCATTTCAAGTACTGATGGTGATCACTGATAGACTGACTGGCTGACACATCGGAAAATTCCCACCATCTCTCATTCCCACCCACACGTTCTGTACATGTCTGAGAGTGCAAGGGAGAGAACTTGCACATCTTTGATTTGACCCTTAGTTCTTTTTAAACCATCAACCAAAACAGTCAACACAGATTTGAGCTGATCTTTCAAACTGGCTATGCATCTATCTCGGGTACAGGCAGCACCAACGGAGCTAGAGGGCTGAAAATTTAAAAATTCATTTATTGCGTCGAGAAAAAAAAAACGTGTCTATTGGTTCAAGTTCATGCTAAATTGGTCCTTTTCGTTTGTTCCGACAGCGTCTGCGCTTGGGGGGCCTTTTGTCGTTGTTACTTTTTTTCTTTCAGACTTTCTTATTGATCACAACCCAACAAGAGGCGTGAGAAGTGACATTGACTGCCGCTTTTTCCTATTTTTTAATTGATCTTCCCAACACGACATGTCGCTAAGAGACGTTGGTCGTATAGCGGTTTCTAAGAAGTGACTAACCAGATTTTTTTATTTATTTCTACTCAGAGACCCATTCCTCGCCTTCAGTTCACTTCGTCGACATCCGATTTTATTGGCGCCTGAGAAATCGTGAGAACTGAAATATAATCACTTTGCCAATGGCCAGACAGGAATAAGCGATAGGGTTCGCCCTCTTATTTTGATATCTACCCACATCATTGTGTATTCACGATTGCACCTATTTAAATTACTACTACTACTACTACTGCTGATAATAATCATGATAATAATAATAATATTAGAACCAGTCGGATTGACTATGTAGCGAAAGTAGGATATGCTATTGGCCCCGTCATTCTAAGGGCCCAGCGCTAAATACTTGTGAGCTATCAATTCCAATTCAGTAATTCTGCACTTGCGCTATTACTGTCGCACTACACTGTCTTCAACTTTTAAGTACGACTTGGTGTTTGAGCTTCGCGATTTTCGCTGATTATCACTTTTAATTGGGTTTAGTATTTAATTGGGTTCAATATTTCCAGACAGCAATTAATGCGAGTTTGATATAAGTAATACATAAACGGCACATGAATGGGTGGTATTTGAAACTGAGATCATAGACACTGCACAAAGATCAAAACGAAAACAAAGTAATTGTGATACTGAAATGTCACGCACATTTGTTGCAATATACAGCTGTATTGCAAATGAAAAAGAAATGCGAGTTAATAATGAAGGCGTTTTGATAATTATTCGTATTTTCTAAATTTAGAGTTCTTTTTAATACATGCTACCGGCCTCGAATTGGTTCAATTCAGCCCTGGGATAAGCAATAATTTTTGTCCACTTATTTTGATGTCTAAGCGCACCATTCTCTATTGCCTATTACACACACCCAATTTGCTTCCTTCTGTCATGCTTTGAACCCAATTTGTAACTCAAAATACTGAATATCATAATACTGTCTACGATCATATATTTCCTAAAGGTGACGTATTGAGTAATTATAAGTGCTATCAGTGCCTTTGCTCATTTATCACATTTAAATGTTGAAGCCCCTGATATAAGTTGCTTAACATCAGACACCCTCGGTGGTGATTCAGATTTGATATACGCCCACAAGCAGTTATTGCAATCTACATTAAACGTTATTACTTCCTTGATATCTATCTATCTATCTATTTATCTAAATGCACACAGATACAAGATCTGTCCCGAAAGTATCCAGCCATCTGGAATATTTCCAGAACCACTTGTGCGGCTTTGATATATTTTGGCAACTAAACAGGGGATACTCTACTGCATATGTGTGAGCAATCTCTTGTGGGGTGACTCAGTCAGTAGGGATACATCATTGAGTGAGCTTATGTGCATTCACAATGACGTTTCGTGCACTTGGCAACAGATCCTTCTCTCTTTGCTCGGCTGTGCCTATCTGTGTGTGTGTGTGTGTGTGTGTGTGTGTGTGTGTGTGTGTTGAGGTCCCAATAGCCAATTTGGGACCAACAATACCTAAATCTTATACAGGTATTTTCTTTTAAATAATTTGAAATCAAAGACACTTATACTGATGATTGATTCTAGTGCACGTGTGGGCTAGGGTGATTCACTTATGTGAGGTACAGATGTCTTTTCATTTTTGCCTCTGCTTCGATTGCTTTCTTTTGATTGTATCTTTTTTCAGTTATTAGATGCCTTAGCGTCTCTGGTAGCACTGACAGACGGACTGACATACCGAAAACGAATTTGCTGATTTCACTCTTATGGACTAAGACCCAGCTCCTCTTTTGGCGCATTTAGCTCCTATAGGTCACTGACTGACTGACTGACTGACTGACACTTCGAAAGAAAATTCGAGAGGGGGCAGCATCGAAAGGAATGGGTTTTCAAAGGAAACCATGAGATCGAACTTACGCATCAATGGCTTGACTCGGACTTGCTTTGTTATTTGTTTCTTTTCAGCTCCTCGTATTTTTACTCATCTTACACTCTCTCTCTCTCTCTCTCTTGATTCCCTTTTCTTTAATCCCTTTCTCTTCCCTCTATCCACTCCCTTCGCTTCTATCTTCTTGTTCTTTGCCTCTTCCTTCTCCTCTTTTCAATTTTTTTATCTTCTTTTTACCAGCTTGAATTCTTGATTTCCCTTCTCCGATTTTTGATTTTTTCTCGTTTGGCGTCGTTGTTTTCAGAGGCATCCTCACCTCTCTATAGAATGCTCTGTCCGTCAGTCGGTGGGTGCATCTCTATATTGTTTCTCAGCTGTTTTACATCAGATTTACTTGAACATTGGTAGGAAGGTGATAAGATACTTCTTACCTAGAAAAATATTCTACTCACTCAATCTGGCGATAATGGCGTTTAAACTGTACGTTCCAAAATCGATTGAAATGAATTTTCTCTGCTGTTTTTTTGTCAAATTTCCTTGAAGCTTGATAAAAAGCTATACTTCAAAAAGATGCTTCTTACCTTAAATTATGTTCTACTCAGGGTCACATGATCTGACAATAATGGCATTTAAACTTTATAGTGAATGCTTCGTTGAACTTTAGATTTTTTTTCTTTTCATTTATGTTGCCCTTTCACCCCCTCGTCTGTATTCCTTTCAACAACTTCCCTGTCTTGGAAATTATTATCTCTTTCTCTCTCCCTTTCCCTTTTCGTCTAATCCCCATGATTTAATTTTTTTTATTGTTCATTTTCTCTCTCTGTCTTTATCCTCTCTTGTCTTCTTTCTCCGATTTTTTCTTTCCTCTCTTTTCCTCATTCTATTGTCCTTTTCAGTCGCCCCCCCCAGCCATGTTCCCTTTCCTTCTCCTACTGCTCATCCGCGTTCTACATCTGAATTGAGAGACGAATTACCATTTTTCTTTTTCTTTTTCTCCCTTGGATTCCTTCTTTTTATCTTTCTTTCCTCCTTCCTGTCCCCCTCTCTTCTTTTCCCCTTTTTAATCTCCCCCTTTCTTCCTCTCTTCATCTTAATCCTCAATTTTCAGGCCCTTGATTTCTATCTTCTAATTCCCCTCTCTTTCCTTTCTTTTTGAAAAAATCTCTCTTCTTGCTCCCTAGATTTCATACTTTTTAATACCTAATTCTTTCATTCTTTCTTTTTTTTTCTTTCTCTTTACTTCCTTGACTTCGTTCTTCTTGTCTTCTCTGTTTTTCTTTCTTTCTTCTCTCACTCTTTCATTCTCTTTCAACGTCGTTTTTGCGCCTCTTGTTCAATCGCACCGCCCGTTCTCTCTCTCTCCTCCTCCCATCATTCTTCTATCCCTCCTACTCCTTTTCGCATTCGTACTATAATTGAATCGATAAACTCACCACCATTTTTGTAAAAGAACTCATCATTAGTGATTGAATAGAAATAGAAAATGGCAGAAAAACATGGACGAAAAAAAAAAAGCACAAGATTTCACGGTGACGATGTCGGTGGTTCAGACGATGTGTGAGAAGTGATTGTATGAAAGTCAAAACGATCTACAGTCTCTACGCAATTGTCTCTCTAAAGACATGACATAATTTCGGGACGACTTCCAAGGGAAACCCACTGTTTATACGATGACGGCAGCCATCGTTTACCTATCAGGGGCGCATCCAGGATTTGGAGTAGGAAGGTTAAAATGGAAAAGTTTATAATCGAAAGCAAATACGCGAAAAAGAAAACGAATTTCGGACATCATCTTTTTTTAAAATTAATTTTTGATCTCTCGCAATTATTTGAGTTTTTTTTAATTCATAAAAATCCTCCTTCACGATATCTTGAAAAAAAAAAGAAAATGCGTCTTCGGTATTTCACGATGGTCTTTGCTTGCATTTTCAGATTAAAGAAAAAAGTATTAAACGATCGCAAAATCTGTTTTTATTTCCTGAGATTGCATGGACCATTATGGATTTTGAGCTGGATGGTGGTGTGTGCGTGGGAGGGTGGTCAAAATTAAGTCACTGGTTAAGCAACTCTTCCATAAGGCAATGTGGTGTTCACTTTTTTAATCTCCTTCATCAATTCTGAACAAGATTTTCGAAGGAGGGAAAAAATTCCCTTATTTCCAATTAACAATCTAATTCTATTAAAAAACATTCCCAAGAAATGTAGTATTCTGAACCATAAAACTTGACTAAATGCATGCCTTGTTGTGTTAATTACAGAAACAAATGGTTCTGTCTGTGTCATATTCTTGTTTTTTTTACTCTCAAACTCAAACAAGTAAAGAAAAGGAGAAAGTATAATTGACCCCCCCATATATATATATATATATATATATATATATATATATATATATACATAATAATTGTGTCATCCAGACAGCTGTTACGTTGTCTAAATTGAATGATATATTGACCGTGTAACGACGGGAAATGGTCTCAGATGAATTTACAATTCATTCTGTCGGACCAAAATGTCCATTTCTGAAATACACCCCTCTCTCTCTCTCTCACACACTATCTCCCCCTCTCTCTCTCACACACACTATCTCCCCCTCTCTCTCTCACACACACTATCTCCCCCCCTCTCTCTCACACACTATCTCCCCCTCCCTCTCTCTCCCCCTCCCTCTCTCTTTCTCTCTCTCTCTTTCTCTCTCTCTCACTTATATATATATTGATTAGTGCTGCTTTTAGTGTAATACTGTTATGGCATTGCTGTAACTTGGTGTCAAGTAGAAAAACAGTAATTCATGATAAGACCATGAAATGTGTAGTTTTAAACAGTACGGAAGAAATTGAAACGAATTAATCGCACTGATTAAGGAAAACGTACACTGTGTGTGTGTGTGTGTGTATATATATATATATATATATATATATATAGGTTGCTAATTTGCATGTAATTTTTCCGATTCTGGAAGTCACTTTCAAACTAAAAAGAATCACTTCAGTCAGCAACACTGGACTTTAAAACGTGACAAAATCTTTTAAAAATCTCGATATTGTCAATACTGGACTCACAAAGACGGAAGAAAAAAAGCAGCAAAAAAAAAAAGAAACAAACACCTAAATTGGTAACCTTGGTGTGTGTGTGCGTGCATGTGTACGTGTACATCATTAACTTAGACATATTTACGAGCAGGCACACAGAGATGGATGTATATAAATAATTAAGTAATCGATGATGTATCACGACTGTTCCGATATAGATAATGGTGCGTGATTCTTATTGATCACCCCAAGCAAGAATCAATCGTGTTGCATCGTGTGAATTTAATTACTGTCGAATCATGAATGATTTTCTGCGAGACAGACTTGAAAGTTTCTTTCACTTCTGTCTCTTACAATCGAAGACTTTGCACAATAAAGGACATAAAGAGTTTTCGATTCAGTCCCCCCCCCCCATCTTTGCAATGCAGAGTTAATCAGAAGGGTGTGGTCAGAATTTATAGCCTTGTGTTGGAATCGTTCGGCTTGGAAAACTTAGTAGGTGTAGACATAGGTTTATGGTATTAGTCTCATGGGCACACTCGGTGGCCAAAAGATTTTAGAGCCCCCTGAGTTCAATTTGAAAAAAATGAAAATTAAGGTCCATATCATCAAACTGACAAAAGTCACGTTCACGTTTTAATCAGTTTTAACTCTCCATTGAATCCATGTATCAAATCGTAGGTCGACTGTACGTCCGGAAAGCCAACTCCAGTGTATTGCTTTGCCCTTGAGTCTTAAATACTCTTAAGACGGCCCTGGGTGTCAGTTCCACTTTTCAATTTCATATTTACATGAGTAAGAGCCAGAATAAAGTGAGAATGACCTCACTGCTCACATAAAGATTCAAAATTCAAACTAGATCTATTGATGAATAGCAAAAGTAAATTCACACTTTGGCATTATAGTCACATTGTATATAAACCATCTCCTTCGTAAAACTTTTGAAAATTTTCTAAAAAGTAACACATTTCTGTATGGTTGTAGAGTGTAATTGATTGAAAGAACCTAAAATTGAAAGGAAAAAAATAATCCTTGAAAAAATGTGAGGTTAAAAAAACGAATCTTAACCCAGGAAAATACTGAAGACAATCAACTGATCACCTTTTACTGTCTTTAATCTGTAAAAAGTAAAAAAAATATCAATTCTTTTTTTCTGTAATATCGAACGGGTCGACTTTTGGGCCATTTTTTTCTTTTGTACGCTTATGTTGATATCAAACAATGAATGTTAATTAGTTCTCAGATGAGTGATCGATCTGAAGGAATTAAATCAATCAATGCATGTTAGACTTTTATTGATAAGTCATTGGTGACTGAAATTGGAATTGAACGAGGTCTATCGATTTTGAAAACTTCCTTAATTAATGTCCCTCATTCTCTAGGCTTCCATTTTAAAATCGAATCGCCTGATTCAGCAGATTCTAAAGTCATTAGAAGACTTCAGAAATTCGGTTTATTTTGAGACATAATAGCGACTGCTTTTACTTTTTTTCCCTTTGCAATAAGTGTTATCTTCTGATCGATTATGTCTTTAAAGTATAGAGAATGTCAATTATTCCCTATAAACATTGCTTTTGTGATCAAGGCAGTGACAATTTGGAATCTACTTACTTCCAGTTGGATAGCGAGTAAATTTGAACAATTTTAATCACGTAGTAAAAAAGAACAATTATACACGAATATCAGTCCAGGTGTCCAAAGCAAAGTTTGAAGGAAATAATAGGTAATTTCTATACTTTTTACTCATAAGCTATCACAAAATAACACTGATTATCCAGAAACGAAATACATGTTGCACTGTGTAGTGATACTAATGGCATTAATAAATAGTAGTAAAGATTTGCTTGTATGCAATTATTCATTCTTTTGTTTGATTTTCAACGATTTGGGTAAAACCCTATAACACATTATAGCGATACCTGCAGGACTGGGTTGTGCAGGGCCCATTTGGGAACATTTTTGTGGGCCCTAGGTTCAAAGACAAGGTTTGTAGAATCTTAGGAATATAAATGAAGCCATCATAGATTTTATATATCTAGGGCAAAAAAAGGAAGCAATTAAAATGTGCGCCAAAAATTTCAAATAAATACATTTTACACTACTCGCTTATGATTTAAAGTATTCTGTAATGAAAGTGCTGAATAAAATAATCTTCCGAAGAGTTTAAAAAGTTTAATCAAGCACTGACTGTTTGGGATTTCAGAAGAAACTTTGAAGCGTTACTGTTCTCTGTAAAACATGAAATCTGGTGTTAGCTGTTCTGTTGGGTTGCTCTGTTGTGTGCACTTGACAAGACCAGAATAGATTATTTCAGCGCAGGGACCCCCTTAGGCGCAGACTCCAATTAGAAGCAATTGATCCATTTGGATTCACGCAGGAGATCAGCACAAATTCTTCCATCCTTTCAACTTTCCATCTGTCAACTGTCGTAGTTATTCTACCACAAATTGATTTTATATTGTTTTGTTTTGAGTTATCATCCTTGGATAGAGGATAGAGAGTCGTCACCCCTTGTAGAGGGCGCTACGAAGCAAACAAACTAAAGACGCCTGCTTGAATTCAATGGAAGATTCGGAGAAGTAAGGTTACACATGAGTTTGATCTGATTTAGCGAATGGCAATTTCTCCTGCATGACTATATACGCAAATGTAGTGTGCTATTAAAGTCGATACCCAAGATAACCAGCTGAAGGCTAGAGTGCAAAGTAAATTGGATTCATAGTTTACCCAAGAGAAATTGGGACTAAGTGATATAAAGCGTAATTAGATTCTACGAATTATTCCCCGTTTACAGGTACATCCTCATCATATATGTTCGAGGAAAATTTCTTTTTAAATCGTACAGCACTTTCGGAGTTATTTCAGTTGAACGCAGAGCAAGACATAAAACACTTCTTTGCAAACGTTTTTAAACGATTCGGGTATAAGCGTGTAACAGATTATAGCGAGACTACCTCAAGTTTCTCTATCCTTTTAACCTTCCACCTGTAAACTCGTGTAATGTGCCATTAACGTCAGCAATAGTTGATATAATTTGGGAGCTGTCAGTCTCTCTGTGACATAGCAAGACGAAAGAGACAAAGACGGTAATTCAAACATACAAACTCAAAATAGCTGCTTTGTGGTCTATGTGACTGCTGGTAATCTAATTGAAACTACTACTGCTACTGAGACTGATGTGTAAATTTCGCTTTTCACCCAAGATGAATACAAAGAATTTTGTTAACAATATCTTGCATTTCAAATTACTGTGTAAATATGCTAAGACAGTTTTAGTTATACCGCTTGCTAAGCAACATGATTCACTAACCAGGATAACTTGCGAAAGAGTAGAGTGCAAAGACAATTGGATTCATAGTTTACCCAAGAGAAATCGAGACAAGTGATACAAACCGTAATTAGATTCTACGAATTTATTCTCCATCTACCGATACATCCCGATTGTAAAGAGACATTTTCTTTATTACATACATTCGGGTAAATTTTCTCGTTAAAACTCTCTTAAATCACAATTGGTACTGCTGTGTCAATTCGGTAAAATTCTTGACGTAATTCTCTTACATTTATCACAAGTAATGACTTTCTAGCCAAGATGTTAATGGTGATGTAAAATGCGAACACAAGTCTATATTTGTTTAGATATTTCTGATTGGATGGTGTAAGAACGTTGGAGTGGTAGTCCTCCAGAATTCTTCCTCAGTACAAAACTGGATCCGCTCTATCGATATACCTGTATAAATTTCATTTTCATTTAACGTTTGATTCATTATTAATATTTGTTTTATTCAAGTTTCTAAGTCCTTATGCTTTAGAGATGTGCGTAATTAGTGTGCCATCGGTGGTCAGATTATTGAATTTCTATTTCCTGACTTCTGTTAGTCCGGTAATATGGATATTCTGACGTGGATCTTGGACTAAGGTTGCCGGATAATTGGTGGTCTACCAGTACTCCGAAGGTTAAATATGATAAATCAACAATTGCGTGGCATCAGGTTTGGGGTATCTGAAATTTATGCGTGAGTCAAAATTAATACCGTCTCTTATACGAGTATTTTTATCTAGTAATCTTCATTTCTGTCTGTCTACAATTGAGATAGAGACTCAGAGAGAAAAACAACTATAATTTCTCAGCGACTAAAAACCACCATATACGAAATAAATTTAGAATAATGTGTTATCGATTTGTGAGAAGCCAGTGTTTCGATCTTCATTGGTTCCCGAGTTATTAAGCTCCGAAAAGTGTGACGAACGATCTAGACAGGGCGTGGCCATTTCCTTTAAAAAAATCTAAATGAATCTTTGAAACCATGTTGTCAAATGGTGCAAACTGCATGCTTCTGCCTGTGCCTGAGATATGGGACATTTAATAAGAGTGACCTCGCCTACGGTTCGGTCGCTATCATATCCTAATATAAACGGATTTTTCTGAACGTCTTCTAATGACTATGATTTGATCGAGATGAATTAAAAGCTACGAAGTTCTGCCTAAAACTGCAGAATCAATTTTGGAAATTGCTGTAATTAAGACTCTAACCTGAAATGTTTATCCCAAGAGTTCGATGCGAAACAAAACAGTATCACATATCGAAATAGAGACAACTTGGTTCTGATGCTTTCCTATTAAAAGAAAAATGTAGAACTTTTTTTCCTTGAAAAACCACGATAATTACTTCTGAAATTATTTTGGAAATTAATTTTCAAATGCGTTCATACGAAAATAATAGCAATGAATTCGTCAGACGTAATGTAGCATAATAATGATATTGAAAAAATACCTGTAACAAATATATGACAAATTATATCAGTGAAATTACCCTCTGAAGATGCTTTTTACTGATTTAATAAGGTTTGTCATTTTAAGATGTAAGCATTTTAGATATTGTTGTACTTGTCTGGTAAGCTAGTTTCTTTTGATGAGTTGTTTTTAAACAAATTAATAGAAATAGAGTTTACTGTTTTATCTGAGAGGCTGTTCCAGTGTGAAAAGGATCTTGGTGTTATAAATCTATCTCTAATATCAGGGTGGTGGTACATTTGCTATTTGTGAGTGTCGTCTCTGTTTGTTTTTTTTAATGATCTTCATCGTATTAGATTACTCTGCATATCATACAGTGGGTGCCTGTTTCCATTTCTACCTTACTCTGTGTTATTTTGTAAATCATCATCATCATCATCATCATCATCATCATCATCATCATCATCATCACCACCATCATTTCAACGTCTGTCGTTGGACATAGAACTTTCCCAGGATTCGCCGCACCTCTCTATCGTGGGCTTTGCGGAGCAAATACATTCTGAAGCTGTCTAGTTCGTGCCGTCATCTTGTATTCTGCCAGCCTCGGTTCTGCATTTGATCTCTTGGGATCCATGTTGTAAGTCGTGATGTCCAGCAGTTGTCTGCCATGCTAACATCATAACCAGCCCATTGCTGATGGTTCCTATGATGTCTTTGACTTCTGTTCTTCCCCAAAACATTTCGCTGTCTTGTGGTCTCTCCATGTGATGTTGAGCATGATTCTCTCTTGTACTCGTTGCAGGCCAGTCTCTTGGTTTGGTTCAGCTCCTTAGGTGATGCATTGGTTGTATACCCTTCTTTTTAGGACGAATGAGATTCGTGTATTCCTAAAAGTAGGGCTTGCTTTACCGAAGGCTTGTTACCTTTGAGTGATTCTTTGTTTGATTTCTTCTTCGTTGTCCGAGGTCGATGTTCAGCTTTGTGTTTTCGATTTGGATCGTTGTGCGTTTACTTATTCTGTATTGTAGATTTGGGAACTGAAGTATTCTCTGTAGGTCGATCAATGTAGCATAGCTGATTATTAAAATGATGAGTATACCAGTAATGTTTCGAAATATTTCCTCAGAACTTTAGGGTGGTTTGGAAATTTTGATTAAAATAGAGACTGTAAAAACAAGAGTACTACTTAGTACGGCACGAATATGGTGAAAAGTATTGGAGTTCTGAAGAGATTCGTTATCATTTGTCCTTTTGCCAGACTCGACAGTTAACGGTAATAGTTATTCGCTTTGCCCCACTTTTCATCTTTCACAAAATAAAGGCGAAAAGCGAACAAAACGTTCAACGTTTCTTCTTCAGCGAGCAGTTATCAAGGGAGCGCGGGCCCTCTCACTCTCTCCCTACACCCATCTCCTGTATCCCTACCCCCAACGTTTGATGACACAGCCTAAAATACTATCATCAACATTTCTTTGGTTTGGGAACGCTTAAAATCTTTTATGACAGCAAATAATGGTAATAGCTTTCTTGCTTTACGCTATTTCGGCTTACAATTTTTTTTCCATGGGAATGCTATATTTTCCGATATCGAAGGGAACCTGTATTTTTTTCCCCAATGTGAAAAGGCGAAGCAGATCAATAAAAAGTAGAAATCTTTTGTGATAAAGAATGTTAGTTTTCAACGGTATTTTCGTTAGTTCCCTACCTAGAGTTAACGTTCATAATTTTTATCTATGGAAGCCTCTAAACAGTAAGAATATTAAGGTGCATTTTATTTTACTTGCAGGCTAGAAACTCAAATCGTGGTGTTAGTTGTCAGTCAAATATTCCGAATGGTCAGTCTTGCAAAACCTTTTATTGGGGTTCCTAGTCAGTCAAGTTGTCAGTTCGTTCAAGTTTAACCCGAAGACTCTTATATTGTCAAGAGTTTGGATTGAGAATAAAAAAGACATAGCAATTGGTGGCGCTTTCATCAGTCCCCAACAAACCCAAATTACCATAACCAGTGGAATTTTAGGAGCTATCTTTACTTCATTAGTGCCCCTCGAGTTAGAGGATAGAGTTTTCTCTTCCGTGGTAGGGACTAGAGGAGAAGACCCAACAGAGGGAAAAAATGAGCGATTTAACCATTTTCTTTTCTTTCCTTTTTAAGCGTCCGTAGTCTAATCATGGGCGTCAACTTTTGCTAAGGACTACCGAAACGGGTCTTTAAAAGTGATTAAAAAAGAGAATGGTGTTCTCTTGGGACAGATAAGAAGTTGTATCCCCCCAACACCAGACAAAAAACTAATCAGAAGGTTTTGGGAAAAAATTCTGTCGAGATAAAAGTGTGGAAATAATTGACAAATGGTAGCTAGCCAATCAGTAAAACTGTTAAGAAAGATTTTGAGGAAAAAACCCATATTTTCTAATAAATGATGATGATGATGATGATGATGATGATGATGATGATGATCATCATCATCATCATCATCATCATCATTTGCCTGTTGTTGGACATAGACCTTCCCTAAGACTTGCCTGATCTCTATTTCGCGGGCGTCGCGGCGCCAATATCTCCTGGACCTGTCTAAATCGTCATGCCATCTCAGTTTCTGTCTGCCACAGGACGGGCATTGCCAATGATTTCTAGGAATCCAATTTATAATGTCCAACAGTTTTTTGACATTATTGTAACATGGCCTGTCCATAGCCATTTGAGTTTTCTAATGGATTCTATGATATCTCTGACTCCTTTTTATGTCTAATATACTGTGCTGATCCTCCCTTGTGGCGCCTAGTTTGATCCTCTCCTGTACACGTTACATGGGTCTCAGCAATCTTTTGGTCAGTCTGGATTGGTGACTATCAGGAGGATGCATTGGTTGTAGAGTCTTCTTCTCACTACTGAATGACGCTCAAAAAATAAACAAAATGTCGATGAAAATACCAAGGCTGTCAGATTTGGCTACGAGGGGAGATGATCCGAGTTTCCTCTCCAAAACTTACTTGATAATGACATTGAAGTTGAGTCGGATCTGGAGATTCGAGGGAGGCTGGTAGTGAACCCCTGCCTCAAGACTCGTTCGATTTCCGAATTCGACCCTATTCCAATGCACATGTTGGGTAAGTCTCAATGATAAAGCTCGGATAAACTTTCCAATCTGGTTACCCAAGAAAAAAACTCAAACTGTATGACGATACCCCAAGGAAAGCAAAAAAAAATCATCATATATGTAACAAGGGTCGTGTCTTTAACACTTGGAGTGTCAATAACCGCCATCAACCCTCCTCTGTTCGTACTTTCTTTTCAAACAATCAAAGTTCATTTCCCCATGTCCTCCTTATTACCCTCTTATTAAACTACCTTCTTATTAAATTACCTAACTTCCTTTTTTTGCTCTCTCTTTTTTTTTACTGAGTTTGTCATACTTATAATATCACTTGCTGTCATCAGCCGACCCTGTTGTTTTGCACTTCTAATAAAATCAGGGCACGAAGGACCATAAACTTTTTTTTCGGGAGAATGATACTTTGAAAAAAAAGGTTCAAAATGCTAATGAAAAAAACATCAAATTGTATGACGATACCTCAATTTGAATGCAAAAAAAATAAAATCAACTAGTTGATACCCGTGAAACCATAATCACGAAAATACACTTTTCCCTATAATCCCCAAGTAGAGCCCTCCCCCCCAAAGCCTTTCGTTAGCCGAAATGTCGGTTAGCGAAGAATCTAATCACCATCAACTTATATGGTAAACATTTTTGAGCGTTCCCAGACTTTCCAAAATGTGCAAAACAAAAACCGGAGACTACTTTCGCTTTTCGCCTTCTTTCGAAAAAGCGAATGAGAAGCATGAAACGAACTTTCAAAGAGAGGCTGCTTCCTGTTTTTGAATTCCATCTGATACGAAGAAGGTAAAAAAGAAAATACGTTGCAATGGAAGAGTTCTTTCTTTTATCAGCAGACTTGTTATTATCACGTGAAGAGTCCATGGTTACGGACAGAGAACCAAGAAGAACACACTGTTCATTATACAAGTTGAAGTAGATGAGCAGTAAAACTGAACAGAATTGAGAATGTTAATCCGAAAGAATTATTGAGTCGTTTGTCCCCGGCCGGAAAAAAAAGCCTGGGGTCTTCCATTCGCAATAGGTGTCTGTTGTCGTTGTGCCTTTTTCACTACTTTGTTATTTCACAATATATTTCGATGAAATGTTGTATATTCACTTGAGGAAAGATTCTACATGGGGTTGGTGAGTTATGGCCGATCACTTTGTTTGTTTACATTTTATAAGCTGAAAAGTTGTTTTGATTAAGATTGAAAATTTTCTCGGATCTCCATTTTATATGCTAATGATACTGGAAATTTATCAAATGTTCATTTTACATGGAAATAACATAGAAAATTTGTCAAAAGTCCATTTTATATGTAAATAACACTGTGTCAACATGCATAAAATATTGAATTTGGAACTGCAGAGCAGTTTAAAATCAAAATTGTTACACAGGTTCCCAGACACCTAATTACAGAAAATATACAACGTTCTTGAGAATTTTATGGTTTGGATTAAAAAAAAAAAGTCAATGGTCCTAATACATGTCTAATTGCCTGTTGCTATCAACTGTTTTCTGAAGGGAATACTTTTTTTTCTGTCGCCTGTCGTAAATGACAAACTTCATTGAATTTCTCTTGGTTGGTTCACTTGTCTATTTCTTTTTATTCCACACATCATTCCACTAATCAGGGATGATCAATAATGAGTAGTTAACCTAGAGGTGTCGTATAAATCTTACTTCAAAGCCTTCTCCTAGGTCCATTAAGTATGCATGCCAAATATGGCCAGACGTAGTATTGTATAGAAATCAGATCATTATTATCGGGTTGAGAACTAATGCTGACTCCACAATCTTATTTTGAGAAAGGGGAAAACTTATGTGAATATTGAGCACATATAAAGCCTGTTTGGGGCCTACTGGAACCGTTCTAGACACTTGGCAAAGTCAAAAAGTAAAAAAGAAAACGTGATTTAACTGAAAATCGACCATTGTAAAATTGATTGGGCGGATCAGATTGTTAGCGTAATATGGAAATAGATGCAGATCAGATCATTATTATTGAGGTGAAATCGAACACAGACTCCACATTAGTTTTACTGAAGGGGAAAACCTTTCGCGAAATTTTCACGCATATACACCCTATTTGAAGTCTACTGGAACCGTTTTAGTTACTGGATAAAGTCAAAAGTTCAAAAAAGAAGTTGTTCGACCGAAAATCGTCCATTGTAAAATAATAGAATAGGTTGTCAGTGCATTCCTATGCAAAGTCTTTTTTTTTCTGTCGCCTGTCGTGATTGACAAATCTCATTAGATTTCCTTTGGTTCGTTCGTTGGTATAATTTCTTTTTATTTCACCCCACCACTGTTACTAATCAGTGGCGATCAATATTGATTTGGGCAAGACTCCAAAGAACATCATATTTGAACAAGAGCTTCCCATTATCTTGTATGAATAAAATTTGTACTCTTCTTTTCTTTCATCCGATACTGTCTGTCGATTACTGACACAACGAGAGAGAGAGAGAGAGAGAGAGAGAGGAACGTGAGAAAATCATGGGAAGGTTTCGTTCGAACACAGTCGAAAAATGAACGAAAATCAGGTCTAGTTAGTCTCTCAATGGCAACTGTCATGTGACCACCGTCCTTTGACAGCATGTCACGTTGGGGGAGATCAATAAAAGCATCGGAAAAAGGGATGATCAATGAATAATTTACTTCTTTCGCATTTTGTTTGATAACTAAAAAGTCCAATTTGAAAAAAAAAATAAAAAATAAAAAATATAAAAAACGCAACTGGACTTGAATGAAGGGGCCAATTTAGCACAAATTTACCTTATAAAGCGAACCCTTCCCTCAAAGCTCATTTGAAGTGGAGGGTTTGAAAAAAAACAAAAAAGTTTTTCCACCGAGAGACATGAAAAGGAGTTGATGTTTGAAATCCCATCCTTTTTGCTCCATTTCTTCGGTCTGTACACAGGACACACACATAGCCAGTCGGACCGAATCACTTAAAGGTTAAAGAAACCGACGTTGATTATGTTGAGAACTTTGGTTGACTGTTTCTAGCTCCTTGTACTGTCAATCGACGCGTTTTTTCCTCTTTCAAGCGGTTTTCACATCAAATTTCTGTGTAAGTTTATTTAGAAATGATAATCTTTGTCCATTAATGAATGAAATGATGGGCGAGCTGTTTCGCTTTCTGATTCTTTCTGGCTTTTTATTCACTGTTTATTGTTTTCTCATCTTTCTAAGAGTTTTGTAAACGGAGCACATACACATACACACTGAAATTTGCTCGACCACGAAGCCTACTTGGATTTAATTATTCCTCTTAATTAGACGTGTCCATTTTGGAAGCTGATGAAATGACATCTAATGCAAACTCCAGCAAGATTTGCTTTCTTTACATGAAGACCGGTCTTCAATTCTTAGGAACCATCAACCATTACTGTCACCATGGGATTCTTCAATTTTCAAATTGGTCTTACTGGCTATGTATTTAGGTATACATATATCACACATTCAGGTCGCTCTAATTGAGCCAAAGGGCTGAAATTTTCAACATGTTCCCCGTATTATGTCTATTTTACGAACATCCATCTCGTAAATAGGTTTTTAGTGGGGAGTTCTATTTCAAAACAAAACTTACGCTAAATTGGTCTTTTAGTTTTTCTCCGGCAGCATTTACGCTTGTTTTTGAAAATGAAGACGTTTTTCGTAATCATCGCCCCCAAAAAACTCTTTTCTCAAATTTGAATTGATCATCCCCACACACGGCATGCTGGCAAAAGGCGTTGGTCACGAGACTGTTTATCTTGAATGACAAACCAGACCTGTTATTTTTGCGTACTTATCTTTTGCGTTGGCTTCCTTTCACCGATAATTTGCGTTCATTAAAAAGAAAGTAAAAATAGATGAAAAAAAAAACAAACAAATAAATAAATGAAAACAAAACAGAATTTCGATTTACAAAAATTCTGTATATCCCTTGAGAGGGTTATTTTCGAAAATATAGAAATTCTGTTTTGGTTGACTTTCAAATTTATATTTTGAAAAATTGAATGACAATATCAAGCGAAATAACTACTGATTACGGTTACTTCCCATCGATTTTTTGGTATATTTTCGAATTTTAGATGTGTCTGCACATTTTTATCAGGCGTCATTCAGTCGGTATGCTGGCCCCACGTGTTAAACAACAGAAATAGGAGGGAAGGAAGGAAGAGGTGTGATGTCAGTAAAATGTATAATGTCATCAAAAGGCGTGATTTCATCAAATGCATTGAAAGAAAATCTATTCTGATCAATATTTTTTACCATCTGTTGATTATACCAGGATAGAAAAAATGCCCGGAACGTCTCAAAAGGACATTTAAGACGTTCATCGCAAAAAGCACTTTAGAATATTTCATACCACAATATTTTACAAGTATGAGAATCAATTGAATCAAAGGAAGTCTGCTTGCTGTTCCACCCCCTCGTCTTCCTGTTACTGCTGCCACAGATGGTGGATGCATCGTTTAACTTATGGTTTTTGTATTCATTCAATTCACAAAACAGATTCAGTTTTAAAAATTCTATTCATAGAAGAGTCCACCTTCATCAAAGAGTTTTACAAACCATTTAGACGAGTTTAGAAATTATGGAAGGAACATAAGCTTACAAAGACATTTTTGATGAGATTTTCATGAGAGTCTGATCTGTGAATGGTAGATGTTTGTATTTATGTAAATTGAATGTGAATTTGCACTTGTTTTTAAGTTGATGAATATATATATATATATATATATATATATATATATATATATATATATATATATATATATATATATATATATATATTGTGTATCGTTTGAGATGCCCGATAGTTGTGATAAATAAATAAACATATGTGCAATAGAAATAATGACACTTTTGTTTTTCCAAAAATCATAGCTAGTGTAGGGTCCTGCCTGTAAAAGGAGATCATTGATCATGTTTCATGAAAATGCCACACGAGGGACACTTGCTTGCTTTGAAAAAAGGCATTAGCATGGTCTGGTTAGTCATTTGGCGGACACCGCCTAGTGACCAACGTCATAAAGCAGCTTGCCATGTTGGGGATGATCAATTGAATGGAAAAACGGATCGTCAATGAATAAGTTACTACTCTTGCCTTTGTTGAGCAGTGATCACTCGAAAAAGTCATAATTAAAAAAAAAAAACAAACGGGCCCAAATTGAGGGATAAACTGACGATGTAATCTGAACCCCCGCTCGAAACCCACCTAGGAATATGGATATTAAAGAAAAGAAAAAAAAAAAACGTTTTTCTGGACATAATAAAGAGTGAATGTTGAAACTTTCAGCCTCCTATGTCTATCGGTACTGCATGTATGCATGATACGTACATAGCCAGCCAGCCAACCAGAAACCTTAAGAAACCTATGTTGATTTTTGATGGACTGTTTCTAATGAATGAATAAATAAATAGATATTTGCATTCTTCGCCTCGAATTATTTCATTAGGGAAGAAAAGACATCAGAAGTTCAATCAAAATTGGGATTACTAATCAGAAAGAAATTAAGCAGGTAATTTCTTTTGAAGAACTCGTTCTTCAAGATAGGAACATAATGAGACAAGAAGAGGAAGACCAGATATAAATCTATTATTAATGACAGAGGCCGACCACTTTCTGTAATTCCAAGTTGGCTTGTTGAAATAATGCAACGGTAGATGCAGGATCAGGGCTTCTGAGATGGGTTGCAGCCGCTGCTTTGCATAGGGTCCGGAAAGCCCAAAGGGGGTTCGAGAATGTTGAACAAGTCACCGACACTTATTGGAGAAGGAAGTGCATTGTCTTTCACTACTTCTGTTTAAATATATATAGATATAATGAATATTTGTTTTGAAGGATAATCTATGATTTTGGGGGGTTTAATTTATAAAATTTCTTTGAATAGATATAAAGATAATTTTCGCTTTGCCCGGCCAGGAGAAGCTCTGGACCCCGTGGGTTTCCCGTATCAGTCTGTAGTAAGCACTTTGGCAATTTGAGATATTTTGTGTGTATGCACGGTATGTACGTGAGTGTATAAAGGATTTATTGATTGATTCCGTGATGGAACTCTTGTTGAGTTTACTTTTCAAGTCTTTCCTATGATGTTGTCTATCAACTGCGGAACACAACACCTTCCTCGATCTGATTGGTTCGAGAACATCTGATAATATTTGAGACTAACTTGCATATAGAGGCGTAGCTAAATGGAGGCCAAAGGAGGGGGGTGCAGTCGCCCACGGGCACAGATGTGAGTTGGAGCAAAATTTCCCTGGGCCTACAATAACTGTCAATTAATTATTATGCTGCCACCACCCACCAAGGATATTGCACAACTGCTCCCAGGCACTGTCCTTGTCCCCAGGCGTTGTTTTTGTCCCCGGGTGCTGAGAACCATTATTTTGCCACTGCTAGTGTTGAGTCGTTTAGGCTTTAATTTCCGCTGACGTTACTTTATGAGTGAATGAAGTATTCTACTTAATGTGTGTGTCAAACCATTTTCTGATGTAATGTCTTCGAAGGAGAAAAAAAAACGTCGACGCGGGTTATCTAAAAATAGCATCATTTTGCAATTTCCCGAATTTACTCTTGGCGGGGTATAAAGTCTTTCTGTCTTTCTGCCTCTCCACTTCATATTTCCAAAAGTTTTCACCGAATTTCCGTGTGATTTTATGGAGGGACAGGCGATGGGGTAAAGGAGAAGTGATTAGATTTCGAAGCGGATCCAGGAAGTCGTCTTTAATTCGTAGATATTTTTTCCAACTTTTTATACGCTTGTGTCTTGGCTTCTCATGACTGTCCACACAATATCTTTGTAAGTTCTTTAGGTATTTCACTGAAGTTTTGTGGAAGAGTATGCTATGTTATACGGAAAGTGATTGAATTTGGTGGAGGATCCAGAAATTTCTTTTCGATTGAATTAGCGCGAAGTCGTTGGCAGAGGCATGTGCTATCTGAGTGCTTCTTTGTTTAACTCAAGTTTCAAATGAAGTCAGCTTGACTTTTTCAAACCGAAAATCTTGTTCTGTTTTATTCCCAAAAATCAAAATAATTAAAAAGATCACTGTGTCTGCTTCACAATTATTAAAATGATTTCGCAGTCTGAAAATAAAAGGAATATCTAAAAGAATTATTGAATTGGTTTCACAGTCTGGGAAGAAAATACAACCCTGCAATTGTGTATTGTTGAAAAAAGAACGTAGCCCTGCTATTATCTGTGTGGGGGCTTACCCTGTCTCCATACCCTGGAAATTTTGAAAATCTAACCAATTCCAGAGATGTTTTAGGGTCATATGGGATGAGAGTTCACACATATACAGGCTGATTCTTTTTCGTCAGCGAATTATCCAAATAAAGGCTCATAGTGGTGTAGAAATAGGGAGGGAACACCTTCCTGTCTCCCTCCAAAGTAAGGGAACTCCGTTGTCACGTGTTCTCACAGAACTACAACACAGAGTGTTACCAAACTGTCTGATTTGTAAAGAGACAATCCTATGTTTCAAAGCATTTTACGATGTCTTATATTTACTCGTAAAATGTCCAATATTCCAATAATTTGTCCTATATTGACTTTTTAATTTAGGGCAATCCCTCGAATTTTGCAGGGGTTAGGGTGCAGACAACTCACGTAATTGGAATTCTATAACTCCCCCCATAGCTTCAACAAATGTGTCCGTGCATGGAATGATGATCATTTAATCCTTTATTTAGTGGATTGGGAAAATAGAAAGAAGAATTAGATAACAAGATAACAAGAATTAAGACAACATGAATTCGTTGTACAGCACGTAAACACTAACAGACACGGCTGCCGAATGTGGTTATTTCTTACCAAATCTGGTTCTTTCGTGGTTGACGCTGTGAAAATTTGGTAGTTCTCTTTAATTCTATTAATTTACTTTAAAGCATTTTAAAGCCATTAACGGATCCCCCCCCCCCCAGAACACTGCGACCTTCTCTCCCTCGTCCTACATCTCTACTTCCAAAAGTTGACAACCCCACACAGCACATCTGTAAAAATTATGATAGCTTTATGATTTTTACGGTGGTTTCACAGCCTCTCTGCTCATTACTGAGTGGCTAATGGCTTCTGTTTAGTCACTCTTTGTTATGCCTTATCTTTACTGACCAGCTGACATGAAAGAATGCGAGATGATGTAATTAAAAACGTTTTCTAAAATAGAGTTCCTGAAATGCCTGTTATATTTTGCTATCAACACCAGCCAAAGTGGCGAACGCGTTCTCTTCGACTTCCCAACCCTTCGACACATCAGCAGTCCATCTCAAATTACGTTGACGAAGAGGCAAATGTCTTTCTGGATTAGTTAATAAACTAGTCTTGTGGACACACTATTTTGAAACATATCCAGTACGATACTTGATTTACTGGGTTATTAGCAGGGTTGCCTATCTAACGGATTTTTTTCGAATTTAGCCGATAAAATTCATCAGGGTGTCATGTTCATTGTGTTTAAAAAGACTTATATGATCCATAAGAGATAATTCTTTATGCTTGAAAAGTCGACTTATACACCAGCACATATGGTTATAACTGTTCTGGAGTTTTAGTGGATTGATAATTCAATTGATCAGAGGGCTTTGAAAGAATGAAACATGTCTAGCTACAAGGTTAGCTAGAAATGAGAAAAATTTAGCTGATTTTACCCATCTCTGGAGAAATCTTAGCTATAAATAACAGAACATACTTGTCAACACAGGTTATAAGACACATTTTTTCATAAAGACCAATCTCTTTGGGAAGCTATTTACTTTATCTTTTCTGGCATATCTCGTCTCGAGTTCTCAGCTTCCAATTTCAATTGCAATTGATCACGTGGGAAATTGAAGTGTATTTTTTAATGAAAAAAATTGTGTCGATTAGGCTTTGAAAGACAGATCATTTAAAATGAGATCGTTTGATTACATTCACAGATCAAAAATTTATTTCATGGATCTTCCAAAAGTCAGACCATAGAGGCACGATCTAACTCCCATGCAATTTCAGACATATATAAGGTGGGGAGGGGCAAGAATTAGTGGCATTGATTTGGTAGCCCAGCCTGTCTGTCAGTTAGTGATAACTAGAGGTGTTCGCACATATGAAAAGCATCATGTAAATCAGGGGTCAAAAGCCACTGTTCATGCTCAGAAAACTGAGATTGTGTATGCTGATTTTCAAGGCAAGTAGGCTTGCAAGTCTTAAATTTAGTCTATTGGCATAACACAATCTAAACACTGCAAGATGGCCTTATGCTGTATTTTGCGAATCGTAGTAAATATTCAATATATATATATATATATATATATATATATATATATATATATATATATATATATATATATATATATATGTGTGTGTGTGTGTGTGTGTGTGTGTGTATACGTTCGTAAAATGATGAAAATATCAATTGGAAAAAAATAATTTAAAGAAAAGCAGTTATTACATCTTGGAAAAAATTATCAACAAGTGGGCATATTTCGATGCATGTCGATGTTTGCAAGCCATCTTTTTCAGAAAAAACTTGCAGTAGTGCTGAGAAAATTATATGCTGTTTACAAGTCTGAGACTGAGGAAAGAAATGGGGATATTTCTGTATTTTGGGTTGTTTAGTAGGAGTGGGGGCAGGTGTGTATATCTGTGTCTATGAGTATCAGGCTAGACTACCTGAAAGTCTTTCTCTAACAACTTTTTATTCAGATCTTACTAAATTATATCGGTGGCCATGGTTTCATCCCCCTGCAGCTTATTAAATGTAACAGATTTTTCACTCTCCCCTGCCGAATTTGATCCCACTGGCAATTAAGCACCTCTAAATTTCCCAGTTCAAACGTGTGCCATCGTTCTCCCAATACGTAGAGAATCAGTATTGGGTGCAGTAAAGGTTTTCGCAAAAATGAAATTTGAAATCTTGCATTTATGAAATAAAAATAAGGAACGTATATAACAATCAGTCAGGAAATGGAAGATGATCTCTCTCTCTCTCTCTCTCTCTCTCTCTCTCTATATATATATATATATATATATATATATATATATATATATATATATGTATATATTTATAAGGCACCGATGTTATTCAGTAGCAAATCGAGCGGCCTTAGATAGTGTAAATAAATGAAGGAACGAGCGACGTGTTGGGATCGAACTCGCAGCCACCTCAGAAGCAGCCTTATATATAGGCACTTTTCATGGCAACTGAACTAATAACAATCTCATTGTAAGGAAGGAGTTCAAGGAAGTACTTAAATTACTCATTTCTCTATTTTACGATTGTTTGGCAAAATTATTTTTTATTTCCTCTGCCGACAGTGTGAAATATCAGTGAATGGACAATTTATATCCGACAGAATGTGATAGTTATGGAGGCATTCTCGGAGGGACTTATTTTTGCTCTCATTTCTAATTTATTCACACGATTTAAGGCCGCTCGAATAACATCAGTGCTGCACAGAATTAGGCCTTGACCAAAATACCCTTCTTATTATCACACACAAACACACAAGCACATATATGTGTTATTAGGAAATATGTATATGATCCGACAGAATGATTATTAATTGCGTTACATTATTTTGGAATTCTTATTTGAAATGATCTTTCGTTATTACACGGAGAATGTATCATTCATAACGTAAATACAATAAAATGGGACTGCTGCAGGAAATAATTGCGTTGAAAGAAACAAGTAGAGCAGATATACACCGAGAATAAACAAAAAGGGAATTTAAAGTGAAAACAGTTTTTTTTAAGCCTTTGGATTACTGGCGGTTGTTTAGCTCAATGGTAAAAGCAACGCTACATTTAAGCGACTACCAAATCTGTTGCAGGTTCGATTCCTGTAGCAGCCACATTTTCTTTAATTGTTTATTCTATGTACGTTGTCAAGGCCAAGTGATACATTCTCTGCGTAATAACTGAAGATCATTTTAAACAAGAGCTTTAATATAATATACCGCAATATATACTTATGTTGTGAATGTAATATGTGTCCGATGCATTTAAAGAAGTTCATTTCAACATCATTAGGCATCTTCGTAATCGTGAGAATTGGGACCAAAGATTTCTGATTTCCGTACAAAACTTCAAAGTTCAATCTTGTTTTGATTTTTGTATTTTTTAATCTTTGGGTCAAATCCTGTCAATTTTGAAACCGTTTAAGGATGTTGAAATGTATTGGATACTTTTTCCACCCACTGTAAGTCGAAATAAGTAGTTACACATAGGCACCCAAATCGGGCTATTCGCTTTTGTTCTGTCGCTATCCAACCTCTTATCCTGTACTAACACCATACAGACCCTCCCATTGCTTCTTCTCTGCTGACGCAGGCAAAATACCATTTTCTCTCAAGGTTCCTACCTAAACAACCACCGACTTAATGCAGACCAGATGTCGTGCGTCTATCGCTTCGTGGATTCTATGACAAGGTTGCCATTTCGGCTATTTCATGGCCAAAATTGACAAATCTGGCCTCTAACTTTTTGTTTGGGCCATATTTAAATTTCCGTCCCCTTTGACTTTTGCCGTTAAATTTTTTAGTAAATTCCTATTTTTGGTGAGTACTTGAGTATTGCAATGTTTTATAAATAATCATTATTTCTTTTTCAATTACTATTCACCTCATCTTTCCCAGTTGTTCATTTTGTGAAGCTGCAATAAAAAGCGACTAAAAAATTAGATTGAATATAAATAGCCGTAATTAATTGAAATGAAATCATATCTAATTTATGATACCACATATGATATAGGTAAATAATGAAATCATTGATTTTATAAACAATATTGAATAGGGTAATTTTTTAGCCACATTTAGCTATGTGTTTTTGGCTAGAAACGTCTCTGGCAACTTTGTTGCATGACACTTTAGCGACTCAATCTCGAGGTTCCACAACCGTTGACTCTCCACCACTCTGATCTCCCCAATACAGCACCCTTTCTCAGTGTCTACTGCCAGTCCCCCCTCACCATTTTGGCCTAAAGATAGATCTAAACCTCGTTTCCTCCATTCTTATCGTCTTTATATTATTCGAATTTCTTTTCAACTCGCCTTTGCTTTGATTTTCAGACACGAAATATTAGAACTTACGAACATAGAAAAAAACAGAAATTCCTAAATCAATTTCAACGATCATCAAGAATAGGTGTCAAATTTTCAGATTATGAACGTTGGGGGTAAGGCAACGTGCTGAGACGGTAGTAGATGAAGGTGTGACAGCATAATTTTCGCTGCGCCTAAAAAACCTTTGCTTAATTTTTGCTATGTATGCATAAGATATTTTACAAATATTTTAGCTCAATTTTTATAAATATAGAATTTTGTCATTTGATAAAGTAGTTGAATAAATTTATATGCTGTTAAATTTCATCTGAGGGACCTTCTGAAATGGATCATTAACAATTATTTCAGCTGCGAGGTTATAACCTTTTCCCACCGAAACCGACAGATCACAAAGATAAAATGACAAATTAGTTTCCAGGATTACATCTAAAATAGAGAGAGAAAAAACAGGAATACTACATATCTTTTTATCAAAGAAAATCTGAATAAAATTTTTTAACATCTAAATACAACACAAACATCTAGATCTTAATTACTTTCAATTACCACAATTTCTGTTGTTGGCTTTTTCTATCGCAAAATGTGACGCTGTCACTATCCCGTTGAAGCTTGGGTAGCCCCCCCACCCCAATAATTCTGGATTGGGTTATCTTTTTTTTTGTTTTTCCTACTCTATTTGAACAATTTTGCTGTAAGATACTTCCTTAGTTCATTCGGAGAGCAATTGACTCCTCCCTTTCTTTACCCACTTTACAAGCGGCGAAGCATTACGAAAGGAAAGGAATAATAAAACCCCAAAACATGTTGGAACAAATATATTGACAAGTTATATTGGTATAAGAAAACACCAGAGATGAAATGAATAATAATCAGAAAGCGTAACGATCGTACATACAAACAAGTGATTTAATATATAAGATTCTGATTAACTCGAACGCTTTTCTTGATTCCTGATCAAATATTGACCATGAATGTATAATTTGTCGTAGTTACTTTAATCATAGTTTTGAGTGAATATTTTTTTGTTTTAAGTCGACCTTCACTTATCCGGTACCGTTTAGACGTGAAGAGTGTCGGATTATAGAAAATGCCGAAGTACAGAGAGATTGCTTCTAAACTAAAGCTAACCATCTCATTATGACTTTAAAATATCTCGTAAATCAATCCAAGTTAGATAATAAAGGAACAGAAACATTAGGAGAAAAGAAAGTGAAATTTTAATCATGTAATGTTCTGTATAGACACAGATAAACCCTATCTTTAATCAATGATTTGTGGTATTTCCACTTGACAGGATAGGATGCATTATTCACTGGAGTTATAACTGAGATTCAAGAGCAAGTAATGTTAATGAATTACAATAGACCTTCACTAATCCGACGCAGTTGGGACCCGAGGTGTGTCGGATCAGTGAAACAATTGCTATCCACCCCATCATGCCTTTAAAATATCATGTAAATCCGTACAAGTTAGATCATATGGGAATAGAAACGTTAAATGAAAAGCAATTGAAATGTAGTGAAGTAATAAATATTGCAGACACTGATAAACCTCATCTTCAACCAATAGTTCTGTATTTTCGCTTCACTGCACGGCGCGCACTTCCTTTATTCACTTGTGTCATAACTGATATTTAATAAGAACAAGTGATATTAATAAATACAGGAAAGCAAGCAGGACTCACTTGCGTGTGGTTACAGGTGAACAGATCTAATGCAACTAGAATAATGATCAGCAGGTTCGTGCACTACCATGGGAAATTTGAAATGGTACAGGAATTTTGAAATCAGTGTCGAATAAGGGGGACCGGATTCCAGGTAGCAGGATAAGAGAAAATCCATTGTGTCAGTAGCTTTCTGCTTTTAATTTCAGTTATGGGCAACAATGTCATCTTCAAACAAGAGACAATGAATATGTCAACATATCGAAACCGAAGGAAATCACCATGAAGTTCTCTCCATCGATCTTTGCCGTAATAGCAGGTCACATAGGCTGGCATAGAGCAGCTTTTAAGAATATTACAAAGCCTAAGACTTACGATGATAGATTAATCACGAAACGCAAATGTTGACGTTTGCCCCGCGCCCGCAATTACTTTCGTTGTAGCTACACGATCCAGTCATAGGATTTACCAATGGACTGATTGCAAAAGACTGATGGATGAGTCAGTTCCGTATTTTCCACTACCAACAGGTTCGATCCAAGACATGGGTACTACGGGAAGTTACACTGAGCGCCAACTACGAAGGGACGCCTGTATCTTTGAGACAGAAGGACCTTCCAAATACATATGAGAAAATGAGAAATTAAAAATCGAACCAGATGAAATAGTCCAAAAAAGAAAATTGCCTGGTGTAAAAGAAAGATTTTTCAGGAATATCTGTCAATTGAATACTCTCTGTTGTGGAGTAGCTCAAAGAAATAATTGCTAACGGAATTATTCACGACTGACGACAAACTCATTCAATTGATGCATTGTAATTTAAGTTATTGATATTTCTCATCAATCTACGTAGTATTGTACCGACTTTGGAGCCACTGCCCTTTGAAGGTTTAAAAGAAAGCATAGCCTCAAAAGGCTATAATGTTGAATTCATATAATTTATCTCGAGTGCTCAATATCTACACATCTTAATAGATCATTACAATAATGTAAGGAAAAGAACTAGAAAGAACTCATTCCTATGTATTCACTTTCCTCACAATAAAATAAAAATAAGTGAAATATTACTAGACTTTAAAGGGCACCGAAGTTCAGGAAACCCAGCTCCACCTACTCCTGACTATCATGAAAATATTTCGGGGATTTTAAAAACAAAACAGATATATTAACATGGAACCCAAGCAGTGTTGATCAAACACTACCCCTCTCCCTAGCTATGATTTTAATGTATAGCTTATGTCATGCTTGTAATCTGTTATTGTATATATATATATATATATATATATGTGTGTGTGTGTGTGTGTGTGTGTGTGCGTGTGTGTAACACAAAATTAAGTTTCCTTTTTTACCAACAGACCTTTCTAAGATATGCGAATGTAAGCACATAAACTCTGGCGATTCTGTTTGCAAACATATATATTACCAAGGCGTTGGACGAATTCTCTCGTAGATAAGTAAATACAAAAAAGCAAACCTCTAACTTGTTTTACAGAAAATATTGGAGCGAAACACAGTCTTAATGAATATATGCGCGCGTTTCTGAGCATGAATGTGCAATGCCAATAAGCATCATATTAGTGAACGGAGCTTTTGTATAACGTGGATGTGTTTTGGAAAATAGCTAGATGTATGCTTTGTGGGTATGATCGTCGGTGTGTGAATGAATATGTGCCTCTTTGAAAATTTGTTCAAGTGTCGGGATTTTTTGGCTTTCAGATCATCAGATTCTCGTTGGCAGGTAAATAGCATTTATTTCTGGGGACTAATCTTTTTTTTTCTACCAAAACGAACACCTCCAAAGTGGGGAAACAGCCTCAAGGAATAACAAAGCATCGAGGAGAAAAAAGATCAGAAGAAGATGTGTCTCCCATGATATCAACTGTGAGGGAAGCAAGCGACAAAAATGGTTAACTTTTTGCTTTTTGGTTTCTTTTTCGTTTAACGAGATAATAGAAGTGAGTGAGAATGTTCATAACAATAATATAGATAAAGTTTTATGTTCTATAAATTTTTCGTTTGTCTTCCTAGAAAAGCGAGTTTAAATTGTTTTCTTAGTGTCAGAGGATTTGTGATGAGATGACATGAGCTGTGTTTCAAGGCATTTCTGTATAGTTGCTATCTAAAGCAGAATAAATTTAGAAACAGCTGCAGTTTGCATCTTTTAAAAGGAATCTACAACTTGCGATGCAGTAAAAGTTGCATATTTTACGGAGCTGCAATTTCTGGGGCCCCGATTTGAATATGTACAATTTATCAATTCTGATTTACTGATTCTGCACTTGCAAACTAAACTACCCTTAATTTGTATGCCTACCTGACTCTGCCTGTGTCTCTCGTTGTCTGTTTGTCTATCTGTCTGTCCGTCCAAACCCCTTCTCTCTCTCTCTCAATATATATATATATATATATATATATATATATATATATATATACATATATATAAACAAATCAGGAATAAAATATAATATGATACAATATCTGATGTGTGATGGGTTTATTTTATAAATTGCTCGATACGTTCAACTTCAAACATCAAGTTGAGTTAGAGTAGAGCTTAAAATTTGATGAAAGGATTCGCTACCCAAATATGATTATATTTGGATTTCTTCAGGTGGATGATGTGGCTTATTTTAGATCCAAATTTAGGCCTTTTCAGAGGGTCTACTTTTCTAGTTTGTAGGATCTTTTTCTCTACAACAGACAGAATTAATCCAGAATAATTAACTATGGTCATGTAAAAGTGAACCCTATCACTGGAAAACAGATTCAAGTGAGTAACAATACTCTCAGAGAGGAAACATACCACAGAGCTGATGGTACAACATCGTACTGATAAAGAAAATGTCTAAACTATATCCTGTTAATTTACAACTAATGACTATCAACAAGCACAATATCTCGACTAAATAAGACAGAGAAACGTAACAAACAATGTTCAACCACTAAACAAAGAAACAGAAAAAAAGATACATAAATAGAATGAGAGGAAGATCGTACAGCCTAAAAAAGTGGACCCCCTTGGAAAATGTCCTAAATAGGAATCTAAAATAAACGGAATCGTTCGCTTGAAGAGACCCAAGCAGGGCAGAAACATAAACGTGTCCGTGTAGCGAATCCTTTACTTTATCATACTTATATATATATATATATATATATATATATATATATATATATATATATATAGTTCATAATGTTTTCGTAAATTTGTAAGAATGCAAAAGAGAAATGGAAAACATATTTTTCCGTTGTTGATATCTAATCACAGTGCTCTATATTTATCAAAGTAAACAGTGCTCTGTTGATGTATAAAGTAAAATTTACTTGGATACATAACTGGTGAATGTACTTAAAGCACTTTTCGTCAACCAGTAATTCGCTGAAGACTGTGCTAGGTACGAAATGTTGACATTCACTAGGTATACATGTCCTTGTAAATCGTATTATATTTATATATAGGAAAGAAAGAGAGAAGTTTTTTACGAGTGGATTATTATTTTCCATCCATTCAGTTGAGTGTTGGCCGAGATCATGGAAGAAATATGGTTCCATCTTTTTGCTGTAAAAAAAGATATACTACAATCCCATTCAGTGAGTGTGCAAGTGCGTCATCGGCAACACAGACCCTGAAAAAGGTTTTTTTTGCATCATTGGCAACGCACAGTCTGAATGATAGATTAAGAAATTCCAAACATTATGAAGCAGCAACAACAGGCAAATTGAAAAAAATGATGCTAGGAAAAATAGCGTAATATTGCTAATATAGATATACAAAAAAAGCATATTTTGATCTTTTAAAAGCATTTCCAAGAAAGGTAATCCATTCATTACTGTTTTGCGTTTTTGCAGTGGGGGTATGTACGTGAGGGTGCAGCGTATACCTACTTCTCAATTCCAGCTTTTTTGTATGTGAAGACATTACTATATACCTAGTTTCCCAAAACCTATTACTATCTCCTTTTTTCTTCTTTTTTTCCTTCTGACTGTGATCTGTCCTGGATTCATTTGAAGACGAAAAATAAGTAAACTACCTACTGTGCCTACGCAAATATTTTAGTTGACATTACGAAAAGAAACGAAAAAAACGCTTACTGCAAATGAAGCGTTTGAAGTCGGTTTGAAACCAAAAACGAGAGGAAATGCTGGTGTTAAATCGTTATTGTTACGATTGTCCTATTCTTTGTCGGTGGATCTTGCACGAGTATGAAAGAAAAAAGGTCAAAATGGACAAAATAAAGATGCTTTCTTCTCGGAGGCCATGGAAAGAAAAATGACAAATTATAACCGTTACTTATAAGTTGTAGCTTATAAAAACATAAAAAGTTTTCTCCACTTTTTTATCTCTCATACTCTCTTTGCCCGTTTCTCTTGCATCATCCCCCCCCCACACACACACATGTACATATATATGCTGTCTGGGCCAAATGATACATTCACCGTGTAATAACTGAAGATCATTTCAATTACAGTTCTAATATAATGTAACCAAATTCATAATCATTCTTTCGGATCGTGTATCCGTTTCTCAATAAGATATTTATGTACAGAATCGTGGATGTAAGTCTAGCATCGCGAATAAAAAAAGGAATATTCATAATTATCATTAAAAATCTATATCTTAATTATATAAAATATACTCCTGAGCATGGGGCTCCGCTGCTATTTTCTCAGATGGGGGTAAAAGCATATATTTCTAAGGGGAGGGGTGCAAAAGCTCATATTTCAAAGGAAGGGTCAAAAAAATATACTCAGAATATATCTCAGTGGCAAACTTTTTACGCGATGGGCATTCCACTCGTGTAGAAGGTGTTGTACTAAACGCCACTAGCTGTATAACTGTGACCTACGGTATGATCCAGATTCCTGATGGTGCAATTAACCTTTGACAGAAATGCATGAACTGATCCTAGGGCGATATGATAGAACGAGCACTAGCAGATAATGATACAGTCTGTTTATATAGCAAAATTGAGTTGAGGGTTACATAAAATAATTGTACTGCACCATTATTATTTATTGACCATAAGATTCCAATTTTCAAACCGACTGGTACTCGACGAGAAAGCCCGATCTTGGGAGGGGCAATATCCTGTTTACCCCCACTAGCAGACGCCTTTGCTGGTGAGTTCCAAAAAAGGTTAGTATTTTGTACGGATTCCTTTTTTTGCCAAAATCTTTTTTCGTTTTCCCACACTCTCATTAAAGTACCTAACTATTCTTTGCCTGCAGCAAACAGCTTTCAACTTTTTTTTAATTTGGTCTGTAAGGAAGTGATTTTGGCTGTCATAGACCTCTCCCCGTCTCTCTTTCCTCCCTTCTCTCTCTATGGATGCTTTCAACGGTTTCCAATTTGGTCTGAAAGAAAGAATTTTACCCCCATACTCTCTCCCTCTCTCCCCCTCCCCCTCTCTCTCCCTCTCTCCCCCTCTCTCTCTTTCCCCCCTCTCTCTCTCTGTGGATATTTTCGACTTTTTTCAATTTTTGTCTGAAAGAAAGTGAATTTGACTCTCATAGACCTGGTGACTTCTGTTGCATGTCGAAGAGTGTATCCAAAGTAAATAGACTCTCGAGGTTAAGATTTAAGACTTCGTTTCTACTCTCCAAGATTTCCGTGTGAGATGAAATCAAATTTATGGCCGATCTTCTTCCGCATGCCGACCTTTCGATTCAACAAATCAAAATGACATCCAAACTGACCACACCCATATTGAACATCCAGGGAAGCGTTAAATGTGGTTAAATCTCTTGTGAGAAACGACTTCCCCTGGGAATAACCGTGAGGGTTGTGTTATGTTTACAAGCTGAACAAATAGACGAATGACTTATTTCTTTTCCCGTATCATTTATGAAAGTGAAATGGATATCAGAAAAAAGGTTCTTTATCGTCTCCGTTCATCTCTTCAAAATGTGAAGTGACCTCTATTTTTCCCTTAAGGAGGAAGATTTCGGAAATTTTCTGCTCTGTTATTTGTTAGAACCGAAAGGCATCTCAAAAGTCCGCTAATATAATTCATTCAAGTTTTTGAAAAAAAAAAAATGACTTATTTCCAAGCTAAGAAATTACTGCCTTATTTGGGCAAGAATTCTTTTCTGTTCGTTTAAATTTAGGCTAGCTGAAAAAAAAACTATCAGCAAAAACTGTCACCTAAAATGTCAATAGAGTTTTCAGTTTTCGAGTTGGTTTGGCTGGTTAGTTCTTTATATACATGTATATGTATCACATATACAGGTCGCATCAATGAAGTTAGATGGATGAAAATTTAGACATTTACTCCTTGTTATGTCAAAAAAAAACCCCAAAAAAACGATGTATTTTTTCAACCTCTCCGATAGGTTTTTCGGGGGTGTTAAATTTGCAATGTAATTTTAGGCTAAATCGATCCCTTAGTTTCTGTCCACTTGTTTTTTGAAAATTCAGACTTTTTCTCACTGTATGTGGAAATGTTGGGGTCCACCATCCAGTCGCCTTATAACGCAAATCGCTCTATAACGAAATGCATTATATCGGGGAACACCTGTACGTTATTCCGAGGTAGTAATACATTTAATAGACGCTTTACCGTAGGCAACTTTATCGTAATTGTCAAGGTGACGAGGAAAAAAGCAGACAATCTAATTTGGTCTTTTTTTCACTTCTCCTAATGCTAAAACGTGAAGTTAAAAAGTAACAATAATTTTTTTTTTATTTATTTCAAAATGAACTAAATTGATATTCTGAACACTTGGTCGACCGTCTCTTTATAACATTAGGACGGTTACTCGTCTATTTGCCTTTCCTAACCTGCTTCATGCGCACACAGGTGCATATTTTTATTTACGCACACACACACACACACACACACACACACACACATATATATATATATATATATATATATATATATATATATATATATATATATATATATATATATATATATACTAATGGATGGTTATTCTTATCAAAATCGGTCGGTCCCAAACAATTCATTCAATGCGATCAATATAAAGGTGCTTCGGTTGTATAACCAAAAAGACTCTGTCCCAAAGTGATGACAATAAGCAGCTTCGGTTGTACATCCTTCACTTAATGATACCCACAAGATATTGCTTTCTAGATGACTCTGTCCCAATGTGATCATAATGAGCGGCTTCATATATATATATATATATATATATATATGTATAACATATAACATATATATATATATAACATATATATATATATATATAACATATATATATATATATAACATATATATGTGTGTGTGTGTGTATGGTCTAGAAAGCTTTATAGCTTTAAACTCTGAACATTAAAAGATATTTTCAAAGATATTTTGTGTCTCTTCAGTCCCTCATTTCCCAATATCTGTCAATGCAATTTACGCTTTTTTCTTCAGTGTTTTTCTTATAGATATACATAGATAGATAGATAGAGATAAATAATTGTAAGTATGAAAATTCATATATTGAATATGAATCTATGGATTCCCCCCTGCTCCTTCCCCCTTGAAAAAGGGGCCAAGCCATGTTTAAAAGGAAAACACTTTTTAGTTAACTCAAGATAATATTCAGCTCTTGTTTGATTAGTCAGAAGCTAATTTCTGGTATCACGTTTGTAGTTCGAGAAAAAGATGCCATCCAAGAAATTCCAGACTCTATGTTGACACGGCTCTTGAAAAAATCGTATTGTTGGCCTTCGCCAAGCTAGTATTTGGAGGGAATAGAGATGACAGATGCATCGGAAGTCAAGTTGTAAGGAATAAGACATTGCACACAACACCCAACCTCACGAATCCTTTCGGCTGGCAGCTAACCATCAACTCTTTCTACCAGAAATACCTTCGGTGTTAGGAGCGGATGTATCATGATGATGATGATGAAGATGGAGATGATATTTACCGGCAAAAATCAATGAAATAAGAAAAACAGTGTCGATAGGAGTGCGAATCAGGGAACATTCGGGTAATTGATAAGTATGCAGCTAAGAAAGGCGAAAAACAACAGTTCTTTTAGGTAGAGGTTGCCAGATTTGTACCATGTCTCATCAATTAATAGAAATACTTTTATTGCAAATTAATACCTGCATTGAGATGATCTACCAAAACCCAAACAGGAGAGACAAAGAAATCTGAATCAGAATCGGCAGCGAATACCCAAGTAACCTCAGATTTGCTGACGACATCGTCCTCTTTGCTAAGAACCTTCATGATCTCACAATAATGATAAGTTGACCTCCACATGAACTTTGGCAAAACGAATTTCATGTATAACAAACATGTCGAGGACTAAGATACAACGATCAAAATCGAAAGGCTGAAGAAAGCAAAGCACTACATTTACGTTGGACAACGAATTTCTATAAATGCCTCAAAAGAAGAAGAAATCAATCGCAGAATCGCACTAGGTTGCTAGATTGACAAACTCTCGGTAGAACACGTTGTTGCAAGAATGTCATACAACCTTTGGATATCACGACTCACTACACGGATCCCCAGAGATCATATGCGAAATTGTGGCCTAAAAAAGTAAAACGTGAAGTAAGGCATGACGTGCTATATAAATTTAGAAAGTAATAGCTCTACAACGCCCATGATAGAAAGGCCTGACGAATCTTAGGGAAGGTCCATGTTCAACAGCAGACGATGATTATAATGATGAAACTTTCGGGCAAATGTCTCCCTCCTTCAGCAAAGAGTTCCCATACGCCCAAAGGCATGTTGAAATGAATCAATCAAGGAAGGCATGAAAGTTTTGCTTAGAATTTCAAAACTTTTTTTGCCCAACAAGACAAGTTTTGTGCTCGCGATTGGAGAAAATTTTCTCTGACATGCTATTGACTTGAGGGAAGGCATGTGAAGTAAACCAAATCTGAATACACAAAGCAGATCTTCCCTTTCTTTCTATTGACAAGATGGTGAAAACAAAAAAGTCGCTGCTCTCGATGGTCTGTCCCTCCGTACATCCAATCTGCATATTGATCTTGATGGTTTTAAAGCGGTTCTTTCGGTGATAGCTTTGCCCACAACGTCATCTGGAACAAGGAGACAGTCAACTGACAGTCAGTATTCGGAAATAAAACAAAAAGTAGTCGTTCTTTCTTCCCAATCTCTCTTCTTCTTCTTTTTTTATAGCCGTCAGCGTGTTCTTAAGACATCTATATTCTCTCGAGGAATCTGGGAGGTTGGCAGGGAAGGGTTCAAACTCAACTGATGTGTACGAATTGTCATTTCTTTTTTTACTTTTAACTGTCAAATACACAAAGCAGGTTAGGACGAGCAATTGCACATGCTTCTATCTAATCTTGGTCCGTCCTATTACTTATATGATAAATTCATTGGTATATATAAGCAATCAGGCTTCGATTCGAACTTTGCAGCCGGTATGTAACCTACCGTACACTCGATGGATAGTTTTGGTTCATGCCAAATGCACAAGAATCTTCATTCTGATAGGCATGTCAGTTCCTTAGCTGCAGCTCCGACCCTTGGCACTGAAAACACAGGCAGTTGCCCAAGGCGCCAAGTTCTTGGAACGCCTGTCATATTTCTGATATAGTAGGATTTCTGAATAGAAAAGGAAAAATGAATAAATTGAACAGAATGAAAACAGGCAGAATGAGAAACTCCCTGATTTTTCCCCGTATATTTTTACCTGATTATTGTAATAAACTTTCTATTCCCATATATAATTTTTTCTCATCGTAAAATATAAATAGATAAATTAATTGATAATATAATTCAATAGTTTGAAGGGTGCCGAGGTTCAGCTTGCCTGGGGTGCCAGGAACCTTAGAGCTGGCTCTGTTTCGCAGAGCGTAGCGTTGAAACTTGCTTCAACTTGTCCATCGGATCAGACCAATCAAACTCAAACAACTTTTTGGCCCAGTCGTTGCAGTGGTCAGATCTTCCTTATATTTGTTCAATCTACATCACTGAGTAAACAAATATTTAACATCAAAATATCTACGTTCAGACCAAAGACACTCTCTCTTTCTCATGTGCTTGAAACGTCAAGTATACCATGAATGCATAGAACTTACTATGACTTACAGATGCGAAACATGCAACAGAAAAAGAACAGGCACAACACGTAGGGATGAGATAGAAAGGTTTGCTGGTTATTCAAAGATATGATTATAGTGTAGACGCAATAATTGAGTCGTCGAATATATATTTAGAGTGTGCGTGTAGGCCAGAACCGAGTGGATGCCAGCTTAGACATTTGGTATGGGCCTATGATTTTGACGAGCCTCCTCCACTGGCGTAGTAAGAAGGAGGGCGATGTAAAGTCAGAATGCTTACAATAGCTGGGTATCATATGCATCATATACACTAAATGTACAAGTATATTTCCATGTCGAAAACATTTTTCAAAATTGATTGTGAACATACATAATAAGGAGTTTAAAATGGGGCCTACATTTCCCATCAGGCTTGGGTTTAATACCTTCTCTACCCGTCCCCGTGTGTGTGTGTGTGTGTGTGTGTGTGTGTGTGTGTGTGTGTGTGAAAACTTCAGTCCTCTTCAACGCCAGTGTTTTTTTTTAACTTTCCGATGTGGAAAAGTGTTAAATATTCTGTATGTTTTCTGCCCTCACCAAAATGGCCACAGTATTGAACCATAGATCCCATTATTATTGAACCTATTCTCAGCATTTTGGGGAAGGGCTTGCCCAACGTATCAACAACACAGGCAGTCGCCCAGGACACCAAATGCTAAGAACGCCTGTCATGTATCTGAGACAGTACGACTTTCCAAATACAGATGGTAAATGAGAAAATAAAAGAGTTAAAAAGTGTAGAAAATAGTACAAATAAGAAAATATCCTGATGTGAAGTTGAATTTTTCCGGAATACCTGACAGTTGAATACTCTCTGTTACGATGAAACTAAGAGAAACAATTGGCAGAGGAAATTCTCGTGACCAACGACAAGTTCATTTAATTAATACACTGTAATTTATATTCATTATCGATCTCTTTTGTATATCTTAATGTATATTCATTTTTATCTCTGTATAACATAACTGGATAAGGTAGTACTAAAATTTGAAGGGTGCCAAAGTTTAGCTTGCCCGGGGTGCCAGGAGCCCTAGGTTTGACCCTGTTTTGGGGGACATACATTTTTTTACGCAAAATGCTTGGAACGCCTTTGATAGTTTTTATCTCTTTCCGTTGAGTGTTGGTGTAAAATCAATTAAGTATATGACTTGTTAGACGACATGGTATATACATACGTTCATGTAGGTAAGTATGTATGTATGTATGTATGTGTGTTGCTATTGCAAACATAAGTCACATGGCGTAATGTTATCTACCCAGAACCATATGCCCCGGGGGTGGGTTTACAGAGAGGAAATGATGTGTCTTCCTGACCCAGCTCGATTACTTCATTGGTATGTGTCATCTCATAGCAGGAACGAGAGTCGTCATTTTGGCAATTTTGTGGCTATATTCGGCTAATCCTCACCTTTACAAAAGCGTTCGACCGTGAACTTTTTGATTATCTAGATTTTTGGTAATTTTGTGTAAGTTGCAGTAGTATTTCTCAAAGATAAATTCGTATTTTTCTGTCACTACTTTCTATTCAGCGTCATCCTATTTTTTCAGTTGCTTTTTACACAGTTTTAATATCAGTCCATCACTGTAAAGTTACAATTAAAAAAGAAAAAAAATGGTAAGAAGGTATGGAGTAGTAATAAAGAATGTTTAATATCTTATAATGATTTACAATACTTCATCTTATAGAGATAAATAACAAAATGATTGGTTTAAAAGCAATTATTATATTTGGCCGTTTTTGGCCATTTTCTGCATTTTTTTGGCTAGAGAAGTTTCCAACCATCTGGCAGTCCTAGAATTTATGCATAGGGCTTTAATTTTAGAAAACGTATCTTCTAAACATGTTATACTAATTTTTTTTTTTTTTTTTAGTATATTTCATCTGTTTTTGTTGCTTTTAGAGGAATTCTCGGGTTTTTTCCTGTCTGCAAACATCTATCTTTACTGGGTTTTTTTTTTTTACCCTGAATAACTTTCGCGCCTTCAAATTATTCCCTATCTGATTATTTAGAAAGTTTAGGCCTTCGAGGGAAAGACTAACTCGGTGACTTATATTACTGTTTTGCAACTGGGAAAAAACGAACTTGAAAGTCAGACCATAGGTGCACTACAAGGATAGTATTATAGTTAGAGCTGTATTGTGGTGTGAAAAAATGATATTAAAAATGAATGATTGACGTGTCTCTGTCAACCTCGCCGTTTAAATCAAAGATTTGCATCCGACAGTCCACCGAGGTGGCATAAATAGGAGCAAGGCCCCTTGATCGTACGTTCGACAGGAGTGTCCTTCTCCTGGCAGATGCCTGTGCCACTAAAAGGGCGGTATCGGGCGCCCCTTCTATTGTACATGATAGATTACTGAATTTTGACTTTGAAACGTGTGGGGTCGGGTTGTATTATTTACAAGATTGCAATGTACTCGAGTAAATATGTCATTGTCGTGTGATGATCTAGCAAAGAACGTTACGGTATGTGACAGCGATCGTTAATGAAGATGCTTGCGTATCTAGAGGGAAAAAAACGTTGCAAAAATAAAACCCTTGAAAAATAATTAATTCTTCTACAATTACTTCTCCTGATAAGAGTCCCGTGTGGGTGGTCGAATGGAATCAGCCAATTGATTTGTAACTCTGTTCGAATCAGTGTGCATTCCTTTCGCTCTTATGTCCTTGGGAAAGGTATGAATCCCATTCTCCCCCTTGTTATGAGTAAATAGCAGGGCAACTGGAGCCTTTTAGTTCTTTGAAGCAGTCTATATTTGGCGTCAGACTAGCAACCCTTCCCGTAAAAACGCACAATGGCGTCAATCAATGATTTATTTTCTATTGATCGCGAAATGGCGACTAAATCGTGCAACGCGGGAAACTTAGCTTCCCTAAGAGTTATGCAGGGCCATCAGTATTCAAAAGGCCAAATGAAAATGGAAACAGGGAAGATTGTGTTGTGCCAGACTTCCAAGTGGAAAGGGCAGACTTGCTTCCGAAATCTGCGTTTGAAATCTTGGATTTTTCTTGGGTTTTAATACCGATCAGTGACACCAATGAGAAATAAGTGACTATCTTTTCCATCAAGCTGGTTTTGTTATTTACCAAACATAATCAAATACGATATAAAACCCAAGGATGTTAAGATAAGGACCGAGAGATTGTGTTGCACTTGTCTTCGAGGTAAGGGGTCGCTCTTTTACCTAGGCTCAATTATGAAACCTTCCTCAACCACGAGGCAGGTCCTGTTGATGTTTACTCCTGAATTCGGTGATAGTCGCTGTATTGAATGAATCAAGACGCTACACCGGTCCCACCTGTTAGTAAAGACTGTCATACTTTAATCTGAACTGACAAACGCATTCATCGCTGGGAAGACAATATTCCATTAACACCAATGGCTTCAACCCCTATATGTCTCTCGGATTATATTTAGTCAAGCCTGAAAAATTGCCGTAGAAAAGATACTGATGAAGGAAAGCGGATAAAATCACATATAAGCACTCATAGGATGATTAGGAACATACTCTCAATGTGTTTGTTTTTACAACTAAATTTGGATTATCATGCTTAAATATTTCTAATATTAGCAAAATCTGAATTTAGTAATGAATAGGCTAAGAAAGACATAAACTTTATAACTGATATCAATACTAATAATTGAATATAGGATCATCACATATTCTGTCTTATTTCAAACTGACTGAGCCAACTAAATGCACAGAGAAAGAGAGAAAGGAACAAAGAGTCAGACCTTGGTCAGTAAGACTTTTCAGTTCAAAGTTATTTTGTTGACTTTTTCGTCTTCAAATTTTCTAGTAAAATACATACAATAACCTTGAAAATCAATTCAAACCAGTGATGGAAATAGGTTTGAGGATCTATGTATACGATATAGCTGGATTTTTGGAATTAGGTATATGGCAAGGTCTTCATTGGTGGATATTGAACTGGAAATAGGGAAATAAGTATACGCCATACCCCCGTGTACACTCCTTACATCTACCCCCTTAGTTCAAATCCAGCAAAAATTGATAATTACTGCTCTATTGAAGTCCGTCATCTTGACTTCATACAGTCAGAAATCGCCCAATACTTACTCTGTAATTACTGCCCAGGCAATGGCAGTGATGTTAGATATATCCATTGTCAGTTATTTGAGAAAGAGCAGGGTCATCTTGAGAATAAATGAGGTCCCTGGACAAAGCGATGCACTAGTGCATCTAATCCCACCTTGCCTCAACTCATTAAAGTTGAGTTTTTATTCTTCAAATTTGAATTTCGAGGTTCCTAAAATCACGAGTGCCCTGGGCAACTGACCAGTGCGATAAGACGGTCCTAAGAAAGAGTTCCTCGTTCATAATCAAGTATAAGGTCTGAGCTTTTATGAAGAATGCCATTTGCGGCATCACGATTCAATTAAAGACTTCTCGTCTGCCCTTCAGCCGTGTTACTCTGACCGATAAAGGCAGAGAGAATCTATTAGAAAACTGAATACATTAATATGAAAAGGTTTGTCAAAAGATGACCCTTAACGAGTTTGAAACAATTGCCATTCATTCTTCTTCTGAAGACAACTCTTCAACTTCAAAACGAAATTCAATAATGTGGATTGATAACATTTTTCGAAACTATCAACCCAAACTGTCCACATAGGTTTCTTCAGACTTTAAGTGATTCTGGCTGGCTATCCAGGCTGTACCAATGGAGCTGAAGAGTTGAAAATATACAACATTTGCTTTTTATGGTTTGAAAAACATTTTTTTTATTATCTCCCAAATAAGAGTTCAAGGACGCAGGTTCAATTTGCAATGTAATTTTTGCTAATTTTGTCCATAAGCTTGTGTCTGGTAGCTCATGCTTCAGTGATCACTGCCAAACACAAGGAGTGATTTTAATTGATCACCTACCGCAACTCAGCATGCTACCAGAAAATTTCGGTTTCAATTGAGCAACTAACAAGACCCATTTGATTTTTTCCCCCTTTTTGATCTTTTTTTTCAATTTCCTGTGGGTATTGCTTAGAAAGATACCCAGGGTGTGAGGTAGGGTGGATCATTACAGCAAATGTTAGACATTAATCATCTAAGTTGAGTTAAATCATTGCTGTTACGATTCAGGAGTTAAATTGATTTTTCAAACATTTCGGTAGAAAATGGTTTCTATTCAGCTGATGGCTTGTTGCTTTTTTTTGTGGGTGAGGGAGATTTTGTACATTTTTAGTCTTCTTTTGAAATTTTTTCTAACTCTTCAAAGGAAATCCTTGATTGATTTTACATATCAGCCAAGCAGAGGATTCCTAAATCAGATTCCATTGATGTATATCTGTAGGTATATATGTCAGTGATTGAGAGTGAGTCTCATACACATTACAACCCAGTTGGGCAATTTATATAATGTATGTACATATATATATATATATATATATATATATATATATATATATATATATATATATATATATGAGTTTATGTATGTATGTATGTATGTATGTATGTATGTATGTGCGTGTGTATATGTGCTTGTATGTATACATGTGTGAGTATTAGTATGTATGTGAAGGTGTATATATATATATATATATATATACATATATATATGTGTGTGTGTATGTGTGTGTTTGTATGTACATATACATATATATATATATATATATATATATATGTGTGTGTGTATGTGTGTGTGTTTGTATGTACATATATATATGTGTGTGTGTGTGTTTGTATGTACATATATATATATGTGTGTGTGTTTGTATGTACATATATATATATGTGTGTGTGTTTGTATGTACATATATATATATGTGTGTGTGTTTGTATATATATATGTGTGTATGTACATATATATACATTTATACATATGTGTGTGTGTATATTTGTATGCACTTATATATATATATATATGTATACATATACTCACATATATATGTGTGTCTGTGTTTGTATGTACACATATATACGTGGATATTGATGTGTGTGTGTATGTTTGCTTGTATACATGTGAGTATTTGCATCTATACATGTGCATGTATATTTGCATGGATATATGTGTGTGTGTGTATGTGTATTTGTGTGTATGAGTGTGTTTGTATGTGCTCATACAAACACACACATATATTCATATATGCAAATACATGCATTTGAGTGCATGTTTGTATATTCATTCATGCACTTGGGTTTGTATGTACATATGTGTGTGTGTGCATGTATATATGTGTATGTGTACTGTGCTTATGTGCGTATATATATGTATATATATATATATATACATATATGTTTGTCTGTATGTGCATGTATATACTTATGTATGCATGTATATATGTATGAATCAGTACACATTGTGCACTGTTTTTGATAATCTATAGATATGTGAAAGTGCATATGCATATATGTGTGTATATATGTGTATGCACACACACACACATATACATATGTGCATCAGAATCGGAATTAGTCTGACTCAAAGGACGCTATCTTAGATCAATCTCATTACAAAAAAATCTTCTTCCCTGTTCAATCGATCGTCTCTTTAATTTTCTTCACTTACAAAAGAGTAAAACCATTCACAGAATAAGATAAGCAAACCAAAATTTTCCGCCACAGCTCAAATGAGATTGGAGTCTGAAATTAAAGAACTTTGCTGCTGTGAAAGCCAAATCCTTTTCAAAAAAGTGGAAAAACACTGAAAAAAAAGGTCCGACTACAGATGTACCGATTCTTTTCTTGTGTGAATATCTAGCAAGGGCAATGGTTCCAATATTATTAGAAACTGTCATCCAAAACTGTCAACGTAGACCTCTTCAGTTTTTAAGTGGGTCTGGCTGGCCATCTTTCTATCAGTCTATGCGGTGTGTGTGTGTGTGAGCTTCACCACTTGAGCAAGAGGGCTAAAAATTTTCTTATCATTATATCTTGAAAAAAATGTTTTTTATTGCTTTTAAACATTTCCCTCCCAAAAAAAGATTTAAGTATGGAAACAATTCAATTTGCAATGTAAGTTTATGCAAACTAAGGATCACTGCCTGAAGAGAAGGGAGTGAAGTAATTTTGTCATTGATCACCGTTTTGTCAATTTTTCAATTAATCACCCCAGCACAGCATATGGCTGGAATGTGTTGGTCATGTGATTGTTTTTATTGAGTGACCTACGAGACCTATTTAGAAATTTACATTAAATTTAAGTCAAGAAGAATGTTATAACACCTGGAAACATTAAGATTCTTCTGGTATATATCTGAAATCAAGAAATCAAGGAAATATATAAGATATTATTTATAATAATACAATGCAATTTCTGATGTCTTTAATGTGACTTTGATCCTCAAAATTTATTTGATTAAAATATTTCATAATTCATCGAAAATCTCACTTTTCTGTGGATTGAACAAAAAATTCACAATTTTTCTTACGATTTTTTTTGCAAAAAATCATCTACATGGCAATTTCTGATGTCTATATTTTGATGAAAAACGTTTGAATCGGCAACGCTGAGCAAGGGACGTAACAAACATTTCAGTAAATCAGGCAGTGGTGATAATCGATGCTAGAGATGCTAGCATATCTAAAAATATTTCGCTATTTTGAATCAGATTTCTGAATCAAAGATTCTATTCAATTTTTATAGATTTTATTGGCAGAAGTGAAAAAAAAAATTTTTTTGACATTTTTACCACAGTAGCTGATCAAATATTTTCATTACCATAGATGAGTATTTTTTCAATAAACCAAAAGATAAGTTTGAGTCTGTTACTTTCTAGACATTCATTTAAAAAAAAATTAATGTATTATCAATCTGCAATCAGCCCCAGAGAAATTTTATTTGTTTTGTCAATCTGAAATCCTCAATGTATGTTTGACCATAAATAACAGCTGTCGACAAAACATATATTCACTGACGTGAAAAATTAAACAAAATAAAAAGGAGGGAAAATTAAAAACCGTTAATCAAAACTGTCAAATTAGTCAACATAGGTTTCTTCAGTTTTTAAGGCTGATATATTCATGTATGTTTGTATCTATGTATGTACAGGCTTCAGCAATAGAGCTAGAGTGCTGAAAATTTAAACATCTATTCTTTATTGTCAGGAAATTTTTTTTTTTTTTTTTGCAAATCCCCCAGTTTTTTAGAGTGTTTGTATGTATATGAGGGCGGGTTATATTTGCAATGTAAGTTCATGCTAAATTGGTGCCTCAATTTTGTCTTGTATCGTTTGCGCTTGTTTCTTGGAAATCTAGACTTTTTAGTAATCACTGCACAACTACAGGCAAGGGAAATAACTTATTCATCGGTCACCCCCTCCTTCTGATCTTTTAATTGACCCCCAACAAGACATGCTGCTAAAACATGTTGGTCACATGACAGTTTGTATGAGGCTACTAACCAGACCTGTTGAATAAAAAGGTTTTTAAAAAAATATCCTGCTATTTCAAATCAAATTCCTGAATTGAAAATTGATTCTATTCAGTTTATAGATTTTTATTTGGACATTTTCACCACAGCAGCTGATCAAATATTTTCATTACAACAGACAAATATTTTTTCAATGAAACGAAAGATAAGTTTGAAGTTGTTACTTTTCAGATTTTTTTTTCTGTCTAGGCATTATCAATCTGCAATCTGGTCCAGCGAATTTTATTTCTTTTTATCCATTTGAAAGTTTTTATGTACGTCTGATAATGAATAAACAGCTGTCTGTAAAACCTATATTTATTTACACAAAAAAAAATCAAACAAAATAAAAAGGAGGGAAATTTTTCTAATTTTAAGGTTAGTGTATGCAATCCATGAGAGAAAGTACTTGATAAAAAAGGTGTAATTGCAATAATCTAAACAGAAAAAAAACAGAGAGTATTCAAAGTTCTGTACCTTTTCCAGAATTGATGGACATGAATTTAGTGAGCCACAGTCTGCATTCCCAATGGCCAACATCAAATATTTAATTCAGTAAATCCAATAAGCTGATGTAAAAATGATTGTATTTTTTGTTGTTTTAATCTTTGGTGTTTACTGTTGGAGTAAACAATAATTTAACTTTGTTTATGTTAGGGAAGGTCTTCAACAACCAATCAGCAGCCCCAAATCCCTTTGAAGAATCTGTACATTCCAGGACTCCTGAATTCTATGCTTCCATAATTAATGGGTTTGTTTCTAGTTGGCAAAAATGTTTAAATTCAGAAAGTTCTTATTTTGATAAATGAGTTTCATTCTAAGCTGAGAAATGCTGTGATGAAGTTGGTGAAAAACTGCAATTATTTTTGCACCAACTTGATATTTTTTTTTGCATTGTTTTGCCTTCAGCATTCATTACAAGCTGATTTTATCTAATAGGCTTGAAAGTCAGACCATATATGCGCTTGTTCCTTTCCTGTGTGAAGATCTAGCAAGGGCAGTCTTACCAGCTATATTCTCAACACTACATCTAAAATTGTCAAAAAAGTCTCAAAACACTTAAAAGCATCTACTTTCTCCAGATATATATCTAAAATGTTGCAAATATATTACATATTAACAAAAGATCAAATGTGACTGTTATCTTCAACATTTGTTTTAGTCAAGTATTTCTTAAATGGCTGATAATAAGATTATAACTATTTCTCTTCTTATTCCCGTTTTCATTGGGACATGGCAAAGTGAATATATATATACATATAATTTTTTTTTTAAATGAACATATCAGGTCCAACAGAATGAATAATCAATTGTGTTATATCAAACTTATTCGAAATATTTGGTTGATTTATCATTTAATTTACAAAACGTAAATAAAATAAAAAATTGAAGAAAATGGGGCTGCTGCAGGAATCGAACCTGCCACTAATAGGGTTGCAGCTGCAATGTAGCAATGCTCTTATCATTGAGCTTAACAGCCACTGGTAATACAAAGGCCAAATATCTGCTTTCAACCCAAGTCCTCGTCTTGTTTATTCTTAAATACGTAACTGCAGTGTCGAAAAAGCCGAATAGACCAAGAATAAACAAGATGTAAACAACTCCACAAAAGATGGAACATAATAAATACACTGATCTACAGAAAAACAAGTTGATAATAATGGCATAGATTGAAAAAGTTCCTTATCATTTCAGCAGAGACATTGGTGTCTAGGATATTGGCTTCAGCTGAATAGGTCTTAAAAGAATACATTCTATAACCAAAGATGTATTTGTGAATATACTCTTTGGTGCCTTGATATTTAGATCTAAGATAATATTTATAACTATGCTGTGCTCATTTTACGTCATTATTCTCTAGACTGAAACTGACTCAATTCTTGAAATTCTTTTTCTTTTTCAGAAGTTTGTATGCCAAGGTATTTTGGAATCCACTGTAAGGCAGAATGTCATTGTAAGAAATCTCAGCTATGTGACCAGAAGACGGGAGTTTGCCCAGGACCCTGTGCGCGGAAATATATGGGACCAAATTGTCAACAGAGTAAGTCCATAAAAATCAATTACATATCAGTTTTAGATTTGAAAATTATTTGTCTACGCAAAAGTTTCAAGCCTTTTTTTATTACGATATTTTACCAATATGAATTCATAGCATCATTATTCAGTCGTCGAGGTATTTTCCTTGGCTTTTTATTCCCTTATGTTATCTTTCAGCTAAATTATGTTTTTCCAACATGAAAGAATGATTCTAATTTTAATTTGATGACTTGACTCTTGAATTCATAAACTATTGGAAACAGTTGCAAAATGCCAGCGGAACTCTTTTATGAATTGACCAAAAAATAATGGAGCTGTTTTGTGCATTGAATTCAAAACATTTTTTTAATTACCCAAAAGTCAATTTTAATCAGCGGTTATTTCCCTCAGTATTACTGTTCAATTTTATTGTATGAATTTGTCAAGGAATATTTTGGTATCTTAAACTTGATTGAAGATCTTGGACCATGAGACATAGTCTGAAGATGATGGGTTTTAAAAAATATGCCAGAGCAGGGGGAAATCTTTACCCGAACATCGTTGTCTGCATCACATTTGCAACATTAAGACAAGCATTGCCATCCAGCAAAATCACAAGTCAATATCCTTATCCTGAAAAAATTTGTATCTCTTTCAATGAGTCTTACAAACAAACCAATTTCTCATGGTTGCAAGGTGCAGGAATAGTTCATCCAGGTCTCTAACAATTCCTAACTCTTGAATTCATACATAAAAATAGAATGTTTAATTTCAAGGGAGATAACTTCTGATTTAATTCATTTCTTTTTGACCATTATGTGTATTTTTTTAATTTTTCCTTTTCAGTTTATAAAAGACTTCAATTGTTTTTTTTATATTCATTGAAGAGTTCAACTTTTAATAATGAGAAGTTCATGAATTTGAGAGTTGATGAAGAATTCCATTTGATTATGACTCAAACACAGAGAAGAATATTTTCCCCAGTAGAAACTGATACTTGACTGTCAAGAGTATTTGAAGACTTCAAGGTAGATGGAAGTAACATGTGGAATTATTATCCTTGATGGAGAGCACAAATTGGAACTATATAGGCTGATATACCCTTCTCATTATCTCTTGAATCAAGCAATGGCAGCAGTAAAATTAAGTTACTTTGATGAAACTACCACCTGATTGAGAAAAAAAAACATGCATGAATTCTACTGGATACAAAAGGAGTACAATATTACCATAAACTTACATAAAATATTGATTCCCCAACTAAAACACCATTTAAGGGTAGGTGAAGGATTTTTATGAAATAAAAAAACATTTTCCTTTCTCATTAAGGGGAGTGTGTGAGCAAAATTTCAAGTTTCTACTCTGAACAGTCAAGGCCAGGTCGATGTAGATAGATACATGCATCATCATCATCATCATCATCAGTCTTCAATCATCCATCATTGGACATGGAACTTCTTCAAGATTTGCCACATCTTTCTATCGCGGGTGTTGCATAGCCAATATTCACTGAACCTCTCTAGATCATCTCACCATCTCATATTCTGCTGGCCTCAGTTCCATGTTTGATCTCTGTTGCAAGTCATGTTGTCCATAGGTTATCTGCCATTCTTGCAACATGACCAGCCTGTTGTCATTTGGATTTTGAATTGGTTTCTATGATATCTTGGACTCCTGTTTTTTCCCGTAATATACTTTGCTGTCTTGTGATCCCTCCATGTGAAGTTGAGCATGATTCTCTCGTGTGAACGTTGCCCAGCATGAGTATTTAAACCAGTTGCGGGTAGCAGTGATTAAACATACTTTACTTTGAAGGATGCCAAATTCCAGAAGTTCAGAAACCAGCCTGTTGGCCATATAGGAACTCTTTTGTTTACGGGCGGAGGGCTTAATTTTATACAAATAAATCCACAAATACTAATTTCCCCCTGCAGTTTTTTTTATTCATCGATGAAACACAGTTAACACTAATCACACAATGTGACTTGAAAGAAAAATTGTTTCCTGCCTTTTATACCAAGAGAAATATCAATTGTGTAAGTTTTCCTTTCTGTTTTCCCTTCCATTTTTGCCAAATCTGAGAGGGCTGTTGAATTCAATTTAAGATTTTGATGATGCTGCTGATGATAATGTTTCCAACCCATGCTGCTGGTATTGGCATGCATTGGACAAGATTGAAGTCTGTTTGACATTGCACCAAATTTCAAAGATGATGGCACTTGGCTTTACGGCAGGTATTGAATAATTTAATAATAAAAGTGCATTTTGCAGCATTCAGCCCATTTAGACATGCAGGCTTTAAGGTCTTTCCTACTTTCTTTCAGCCTGTTCAATTATCAGAGACATGGATATGGAAGGTGGACTTGGGTAACTTATCACATGTCATTACAGCTTTTATCTGTTCTCTTTTTAGAGATTATACCCAACAAAAAGGCTTAGAATAAGAGAAATTTTGTGCTGTAAGAGTATCATGAGGGAAGTTTCCCTGGAGTTATCACTTGAATCAAGGCATATTACAATAGATACACACACACACACATATATATATATATATATATATATATATATATATATATATATATGAGAGTGGAATGACAATATCTTAAGGTCAACTGTACAAATGATTTCTTTGATTTTGATATTTCACTCAAACTGGCTTTATTGAGAAGTGTGAACTCAAGAGTACCCACCCAACAAGAGTTATAGACTATTGATACACTATTTTTTTGTTTATCCTCAACAGTCCTTCATGGTACAAGCTTGGGTAAAAAATTACAATAAGTAAAATCATTTGTATAGTTGGCCTTCTGATATTGTCATTTGATTCTCATATATATATATATATATATATATATATATATATATATACATATGCATATCTATACTTATATATGTGCGTACATATACGTGTACATAATGTATAACTAAATGTATATATGTATAGGCATATGTATATGCATATATATACATATATGTATATGTGAAAACGTATGTATAAATATATATGTATGTATGTATGTGTGTATATATATATATATATATATATATATATATATATGTATATATAGAGGAAGAAAGAGAAAGAGAGAGAGATAAAAAGAATAGTGAAGGTGAAAGAAAGATATGAAGAAACTGGGAGAGATGGATAGAAAGGTAGACAGCCATGAACAGACCATTCTTGTTTTTGTCTGAAACTCCTGCAGTTTAATTTAATGGCGAAACAATGAATCGGCTGTAAATGTTGGGTTAATGGCTGAAGAATACATTCTCTGAAAGTGTTGTGCTAAAAAGCAACAAAAAATTAAAGAAACTATTTTACAATGTTAAATGAAAATATCCATAAGAAAGAAAATACTTCCTCTCAGAAAGTCAAAATACCTTTAGAATGAGCAAGAATTAAACATTGAAAGGAAATTAAAAATCTTGAGGATAAAATGTTACTCGCAAGATTCCTGTGTTTGAACACATTTTGGTTATCTTTCATCCTCTGAAATCCTGTTCACAAAACAGAGAATCATTTTCTCAAGAAGAATTAACACTGTTTTTATTAAATGGGCCATGATTGGAATTTTCAAAATTCACCAAACCCATTAGAATTCAACAGATAAACCTGTTAGATACCGTCAACCAAAACTGTCAACAGGGATGTTTTCAGTTTTCAAATGATTCTGACTGGTTGTATATGTGTCACATGTACTGGCTGTATTAATGGAGCTATAGGGCTGAAAATTTGAATATTCAATCGTTATTATGACAAGAAAAGAAAACAATTTTTCCCTGCCAGAAAAATCTTTTCAGGAGGGTTCCACTTCTAACGTAAGTTCATGATAAATTGGTCTCTTAATTAGTGTCTATGTTGGTTTCTGAAAACATGTCAGTGATCCAACTCGAGGTGAGAGGAGTGATTTATTCATTGATCACCTGTTATTCCAATGTTTTAATTGATCACCCCCAAAAAGGGATGCTCCCAAAAGACATTAGTCAAATGAGTGTTTTTATTAAGTGGCTAACCAGACCTGTTTTCATAATGAAAAGAAAAGGCATTGCTCTACTTTATTGATATTGAAAGAAGTCCAATCAACACTTTGGAAGCCAATATTTTCCATGTAAAATGTAGGAGAAGCAGAGAAGGAATCAAAGATGAGAACATGAGACTGCATGGAATGAAATGTTTTAATTTGCATATATATTTGACTTCCTTCTTGTTTCATCTGTTTAAATTCCTGGCTCTGGAATTTAAAAAAAAAATGGGTCCGATTTGTCACTCAATAGAAACTGTACATGACCAGAGTCTTTTGGTAGCATACCGTGTTGGGGATGAACAATTGAAACATTGGAGAAAACTGTGATCAATGAATAAGTTATTTCTCTTGACTACTGTTGGATCATTGAAAAGTCCAAATTTTCAAAAACAAACTAGTGTTAACACTGCCGGGCATAAACAACGCAACCAATTTAACATGAATTTACATTGTAAATCGAACCCACAACTGAAAACACCTTTACGAAGGGAATTTCCAAAAGCAAAAAACACGTTTCTTTCTAGATATAAAGGTTTATATGTGAAAATGTTCATCCTTTTAGCTCCATTGGTGGGGACTACACACATGATATGTATTTACATGGTCAGTCAGTCAACCAGGCCAACTTAAAAACTGAAGAAAACTCATGTTGACTGTTTTGGTAACAGCTTTGGTTGACGGTTTCTCTTCCTATCATGGTCAGATTCGCAATTTCCAATTCTGATAATCAGCCAAGACTTTTGATTTGGTCTTCTTTTTTCCTTTCCTCAAGATGAAACAATAGTCTCATTTTTCATTCCTGTCAGAGTATTTTGAATTGGTACTTCTTCAATCTAGAGCTTTTGATTTCTTCATACTTAACAAAATGATGGATCACTTATCTTTAGTGACACAGTATTCATCATTGTCTTCATAATTACATTCTTCCTTTCTGAAGTAAAACAAATAATTGATTTTATGGGTATGTATGTATAACCATACAAATACACACACACTCACACATATATATATATATAGAGAGAGAGAAAGAGGGAGACATACACTCACACGCACACGGGTACATCAATAAGTTGATTGCCTAATGATGGGAAAAGCATATATTTCAAACATCAAATATATACATTTTTAGCACAATCTCCATCCTTGTCAATGCACTCAATCCAGTGTTGAACCTCAATCAAATCAATCAAACATAATAGAGTAAAAATAAATAACTTCTGTATAAGATAAATAACTTTTCTCTCTCTATACACAAGAGAGCAAAATATAAGGAACAGCTACAATAAAAATAGTTGATCCACTGTTTTTACTGATAGAAATTAACTAAACCGTCAATTTTTTCACAGCTTATTGGTAGACTATATGGCTCTATTTTGTAAAAGTTGTGGCTTAATTAGGGAGAAGCAAACATCTATAATACAAAAAACTTATCCTTGTTGTAACAAACACGGTGATCAAATGTTAAAGAACAAATCTTCTAAAAACATGAAAAGATTGTGACTTTCATTACAAAATCCGTACTTAGTTTCAGTAAAAAAATTAGTATATAATTGTATATTTTACTTTTTTTGTGCTGGCCAAAGAGAAAAAAAACTGAAAAACTGAATAAATGAATGAATGAAATTTGACTGAAAGAATTGGTTTAATTTTGGTCTCTTTTTGTAATCAGCATGATATCAGAAAATGAGAAAAATGTGACAATCACAAAGAAGCAATGTCATGCTTACAATGAGAACTAAAATATAAGAAGTAAAAATGTCAGACATTAGCGAATGCTTTGGACAAAATAGTCAATTACTTAACTACAGGTACCAAATGTCGGACTTGGTAGTTGCAAAAAAAAGGAGGGAAATATTTAGGTATATATATATATATATATATATATATATATATATATATATATATATATATATATATATATATATATATATATATATGTATATATATATATATATATATATATATGTATATATATATATATATATATATATATATATATATATATATATGTATATATATATGTGTGTATATATATATATTGTCTAGAAAACTTTACACACTAGACATTAAAAAACTTTTTCGATAGATTTTTTGCATCACTTTAATCACCCTTTTCCCAATATCTGTCAATGCAATTTATGTAATCTTCAAAAGTGTTTTTCTCAAATACTTTGTTATTCTGGTACAATGTATGAATTGTCTGTTGGTGGGATCATCAGTTGTTTACCTTGTAAATGTTTCAGGGATTTTAAAAACAGTTGCATCAAAAAGGCACCCCAGCAGTGTTGATCAAACACCACCTCCCTTCATTATATAGTTTTTGCCATAAATGTAGTTTGTCATTTTATATAAAGTTTTAGGTGTATTGTATATTAATATTATTTTATACTACATATCTTTTCTCTGAAACAAGGTCCACTTAAGTTGGTTACCCCAAAAACATTTTTAACGATGAAGGATCGGTAAGTAAAACAACTGACGTGACTTGCTTTTCATGAGATTTCTGTTCACCTGAGTGAATATTAAATCCGTATAGATGTGTGTGTGCTCACATGGAAATCAAAATATATGTTTACCTTTGCTGCCTTACAATATTTCCCTAAGTGAGATGACAACCAAATTATAAGAACTCCATGGTTTGAGTAGAAGTAGTACCTGATCAGTACTGCTGGGGAGCCATGGTTGAAGAATGGTTTTGTTTTTATTTCCCCAAAACCATTCCATGGTAAGCAACTGATGAACCCCTCAAGAAAAATTTCACTTGTTGTATTATTAGATATGTTCCTGTGTAAAACATATTAATTCTTTGAACACCTTTCGTTAGCAGCCATTGGGGTTTTTCTTATTTAGTGGATAACAAACTTGTATGATACATTTGATTAAATGAATAAACGAATAAATGGATTTTCGCAATAAATTTTGAAGTTGCAAATTGTTCTCCTCTCTCTCTCTCTCTCTCTCTCTCTATATATATATATATATATATCTATATATATATATATACTGTCAGCAATTTTTCTCTTCAGCATATTTTGTTAAAAACAACAGAAAATTTTGTCATGTCAAGTTTTTATTTAATTTTTTTAGTCTGCAGATCAATTGTTTAGTTTTTTGAAACTTTGGAAATTTTTGACCCCAAAACTGAACAATGAATCCACAGGTAGGAAGAAGTAAACTCAACAAAATTTGTCTTTTTTCTATGAAATATATATATATATATATATATATATATATATATATATATATATATATATATAATCAGGCGCAAGATGAAAATTTTCATTTTGGTCATGTTGCATTGTAATTAACACCAGTCATGCTGAATGTTTTAAACTTTTAAAAAAACATCTTCTTTCCATTACGGTAGAAATTAAAAAGTAGTAATGATTAAACTGGAAAAACTTGTATCTATAACTTTTTTTAAATCTATGTCTAGTCTCACATTTGAATGCAGATGATATCTTGTATGTATAGAATACACATATTTGAATACACTCACACATGTAGGTGTCCATGGCCGTCAATTGGGCTGGGGTGCCAAATGAGAGATTTGACACCCCCTCTGCCTGGATGAGACCTTCTCATTGAAGACGAAGGATTTGAAAGTTGGAATCTCAAAGTCAATAAACGATAATGGTGCAGTACAATTTTTCTATGTAAACCCAACTTTATGTTCTCATATCAAAGGACTGTATAACCATTCAGTATTGCTCACTCCATTTTGTCATTCCAGGGATCAGATGTGTACCATCTGATATCTCGATCATACAGTGGGTCGTATTTTCTTACACTGCAAATGTTGGATGGAATACCTATTGTGCAACCTGGCTGTCACTACAATATATTCTTTTTTGTATACTCCTTCCTGGAAATATATGTGATGACTCCTGCCCCCTGGACCATATCCTTTGACCCCTCCCTCAAATAGTGAATTTGTCACAGTCCTCAGTTCCAGATGGCGGGTAAGAGGTAGTTGAATCAGAAAAGTTTTACCCTTGAATGTAAAAGTTCAATGTTACAGACAAAAAGACAAAAAGTCACAATGTTCATTATTAGTATGAATTAGTATCAGACCATCTATAGAGAAAGATCTGATGAGGATCAAACCCACTGACAATGGCCAGCAAGATCAGCTTGCTGATCATTGCTACACAACATGCATTCTGATCTGTATTTCCTTCTTGATATCATATAATGACATGGCTGTTTTATATCAGAATATCAATCGTGGTAGATCCAATGAGGATTGAACCTACTGAGAACAACCGCCAGGTTCAGCTTGCTGATCATTGCTGTACAAAATGTACCATTATCTTTTTTTTTCGTGTGATTTGTTAACTTAGCATAATTTAGTAGCAGAACATCAATAGTGGGAGATCCAGTGAGGATTGAACTCACTAATAATGGCCAGCAAGATAGGCTCGTAGATCATTGCTATACAATGTGCATCCTGATTTTTTTCTTCATATGATCTACTCGTTAATCCCAGTGAAGAGAATCCACAGATTTTTTCTGTGATATTATTCAGAAAAGATTCTGAATTCATTTTCTGGGAATAATGCATAGTTTGAAATAGTGGATAGGAGGTATTTTTACATTTGAGTGGAAAAGTCAAGTGTTATGGACTACAAACCAAGAAAATCACATTGTTCATGCTATGCTTAGATATATATACCTATATGCATTTATTGTATGTAGGTCTGGTCAATATGTTTCTACATATAAAGCATTATAAGAGACAGTCAACCAAAAGTGCCAAGATAGCTTTCTTCAGTTTCTTAGTTGTTCCAGATGGCTAGGTATGTATTATGCATACAGGGTGGACCAATGGAGCTAGAGGGCTTTGAATTTAAAAATTAATTCTTGATTATGTCTAGAAAAAATATTTTCTTGTTTTTTTCCTAAATTTTACGGTGTCAGTTTATGCTATATCGATCTATTGTTTGCATCTGTTTTTGAAAATTTGGGGGGTCTCTTTCAGTGATTTCTTCCCAACAAAAGGCAAGAAAAGTAACTCATCCATTGATCACCCCTTTTTTCCAATTTCTTGGTTGATCACCCCAATGATACCATGCTGCCAAAAGCATGACATTTTTTTATTGACTTTTAGTGACTAACCAAACATGATCCTTTTATTCTTTCAGAGAGACTAAAATCTCGAACAGTGAAGTCGAACGACCCAAAAGCTAAGAGCAAGCTTGCTATAGATCTAAATGACAAAAATAATGAGCCTTCATTATGTATGGTGACATCACGAATGAAGGATCCCCTATGGAAAACCTGGATGGGAGACGTTGTTGCAATCAAGAGGATCGTCATCTACACCCTCACAAAAGAAGCCAGTAAGTCTACTCATTTTTTTTCTTTTTCATACATTTTTTTTCTCATTCATTTGCAAGAGGGTGGCCAAAAGAAGGGAGTGATTTCAGATCAGCTCCCCAGCCTTAATGGAGAAAGACCCCCTTAAGCAACTGCATTTTTATTTACATAAGATAGTACCAAAGGACCCTATTTATTTAAATGAATTTTCATATGGATTCCAGGCTTTTGATTGGTTTGTCAACAGACCCTTAGTAATATCTTAGGAGTCAACAGCATCTGAGTTTGTAACCACTGTAGTAAATGGAGGGTGGGGGGTGCAAGGAGTGATGACTGTGAAGCAAAAGGTGAGAGAAGTAACTTATGCGTTGATCACCCCTTGTCCAACATTTGAATTGATCACTCACCCTAAATAATGCTGCCAAAAGACATTGGTCCCAGGTTGATGGTCTTTATTGAGTGACCAACCAGACCTCTTTGATATTGTTTTACGTACACTGATTGTGATAATGACAATTTTATCATGATTTATTTTTCATTAGATGGAACATTGTCAACCATCATTAGTTTTTGACTGGTATTCCTTTCATTTTGGATATCTTTCTAATGTTTTTACCGCAACTTGCTAAGACAGTAAACAGTACAGATCAGAAATGAATTCTAATCAAAAATTGGGTGACAATGGCTCCTCGAGCTCTGTTCATGTGCATAATTTATCTGATGGAAGAGTTCCTAATGTAGATTCTTCTCAATCTGGGCCCCCTGAGATCTTTCGTGGCTGCATGGGTTAAACTAAAAATAATCTAGAAGTATAATCAAAATTCATGATCATCTTCATGTGATGCAGTTTCCACCTGCACCAGATTTATGAACCCCTAATTCAAAAGACATGATGAACATCTTCGTCTCATTTCCTCCATACCTTTGTAACACACTGATGATCAGTGGTGTAGCTGAAAGAAAATGAGATTTTGGATTTCCTCCATGGGCCCCAAATGGAGGGGGGCGGGGCGAAAAGCTTAATGAATAGTGGTTCCCCTACAGCAATTCCATGAACATTATTATACGATGACAAATCTTACTAAATGTTTGAGGGGGTCCCCTTAAGAATCCAATCTTGGTAACCATAGCACTAGGCTCTCAAATCTCCTCCTGATGATGGCATGTTTTTTTTAACTGCAAGTTTCCCACATAATTGTTTTTAATTTAAAGGCAGCTTGATGTTTATGGAGACCCCTGGATTTAACCTACTCATCGAGGATGGAAAGGTTTGAAAGTCGGAGACTTATAGTCAATAAAGGATAATACGACTGTCCAATTGTTTCATGTAAACCCTGACTTGATAGATGCATCTAGAAAGATGATATATTATTTTTCATTGATAAGAGGGATGCCACTAAATTATCTTCTGAATATATCCTTTTGCTTTCCGTGCACCCACCAGAATCTATCTCCTCCCTTTGGGAAATTGGGTACAGAGCAGCCTTTTGTCAAAAATATGTTGAAATACCGAAATCATCATAATCGTGATTTCTAGAAAGGCAGACAAGAGGCCATGGAAAAAAGTGTTTAAACTTTTTTGTGGATCCACGCACAATTACCTCCCTTAGGTCATAATCATTTGTCTATAACACATGATATTGCTAAAAGTCTGTCTGCACAATATCTCCAAGAGTTCTCAATGAATTTCAGTGAAGTTTTGTGTGACTCTGTGTGATGGGGTAAGAAATAGTTGGTTGAATTTATGTGCAGATCCAAGAATTCTCTTTTGATCAAGGGATATTTTCCTGTTTTTTTTTTCTCCATAGATTTTTCTATCTGCATCTATATTGTAGATATCTTTGGGAGAAAGTTCTTGAAGGAGGAATTCGACACCATGAGTTGCCACTCCAGGTGACACTAACGCTCGGCCCACCATTGTTTGTCTCATGGAATTTGTCAAAGATAACCTGTCAACCATGCATTGCCTACATCTTTGTTTACTGAGCACAAACTTTATATTTCAGTAATGTCCTTCTATGATCATCTGTTCATTTTGAATGTAAACATGACAGCCATCTCCCTTTGTGATCACATGACTACCATATGTTATACTACAATAAAAGGTATAACGGTCAACTGAGATCTTACTCTATCATTATCAAGTTTCAAATTAAATGGAAAATTGCTTTATTCCCCGAGTGAGAACATTTTAACCGTGTTGTGTTAACAAAAGTCTTGTTATGATGTACCATTCTTTCTGTGTTATGGTAACAGACATACAGCAATTGGAGTGACTTCACCTTTCCAACTCTTAATTGAAAGAAAAACATTTCAGCTTTTTGTTTTTTATCCTTGTTTTGGATTAACCTTGAATGTTGATTTTTATTTTTTCCAGAAAATTTTGTGCCTTTCAAGGTGTACATTGGTAACCACACAAGTGTCGCAAATTCTATGCTCATACATCACCACCAAAAACAAATCGACCCCAGCGGCAAGGTGGAAATTAACTTCCAGCAGAAAAACTATGGGAAAAATGTGTTCATTATTCTACCAGGAAGTAAAAGAAAGTTAGCCTTGTGTGAAGTTGAAATTGGGGAAGGTAAGTAATTATTTACTTATATCACATCTTCCGTTCAATTGCACGAGATCGTCCATTCTTTTGATCCTTTCTAAATTAAAAAAATACTGATTACAGAATTAATTCCACCTTACAATACAAAGCAATAACAGAAGTATACAAAACAACAAAAAAATGACCAGATGTCTCAAATATATATATTTTTGGATGTATATAAAACACGTTTATTGTGGAACAATTGCACAAAAAAAATGATATTATTCATAATTTTGAAAAGAGTAATTATCATTCCAAGAGTCATTCTTGAATTCCTGAAATCCTTATTGTTCGGACTAAAGGAGAAGAGGAACCCTGTTTTATAAATAAGGAACAACCCCAAATTTCAAAGAATTTGATCATAAAAAACATTTACTTCTGTTAACCCCTAGTTTCTATTATCTCTTACAAAATAGTACCCTCGAAGGAGACGGTTGAAACTAGGCATTAGGGTACTGCTCACAAAGTTGTGGCAGAATTCAATACTACTTTAAGGTGTCTATATTGCTGAAATTACCCATTTGTTGGGGTAGCACCTATCATATCCAAGTGACAAATACAACTCAGACTCAAGATAAAGAAAAAATTTAAAATTCCTCTTCATGGGTTACAGTTATAGAACAACTCCTATAGTGAAACAATCCTTATGAAAATGAAGTGTAGAGGCAAGAAACCAAGATTTATTATATTGATTTTATAAGAATTATTTAGTACTCTAGGGATGATAAAATATGGAATGGTCCGTGATATACTCAAGTGTGAACTGGAAGTAAATAACTGGCTTCATTGGCTCACTGAAGCCTAATCCATGATACTAACACAGTTTACAAGGCTACTGTCAAGTATGGATTTCCTCTCAAGCATTGAACAGATCTAGGCCAGTAGTTTATCACTGCTGTAACATCTCAGCTTGAGCGAACTTGATCCGCTGACTAGACACGGTTGAATGAATCCGATCTTGACTGAGCACGGAACTGACACAGTTTTGTTTAGCCACTGATATTAGATTCGCTTTCTAATTCATGGAGGAAACTATCGACAAAAACTGTCACAAAAACAGTCATCATGGTTTCTTCGGTTTTTAAGTTGGTGTGGCTGGCTAGTTGGTTGACTGGCTTGCTGTGAATGTATGCTTGTATCGCATATATATATATGTTTAGAGGGCTGAAAATCTAAACATTTATTCCTTATTATGTCTGAAAAAAATGTTTAGTTTCGTTTTTTTAAATTCCATCCCTAGATAGGTTTTTGATGAGTGGGTTTGACTTATAATCTAAGTTTTAGCTAAATTGATCCCCTAATTTATATGCAGCAGCATTCGCATTTGTTTTTTGAAAATCAGGGCTATTTCAATGATCACGGCCTAATTAAAGGCAAGAGAAGTAACTGTAAAATGATCACCTCTTTTTCCAATTTTTTTTATTGATAACCCCCAATACAGGATGCCTCCCCAAGACGTTGGTCATGTGACAGTTTCTATTGTGTGACTAACCTGATCTATCTTCCATCTTTCCTTTTCTGCATTTGCTGATTAGTGTTCCACTGACCATGCTGCGGCAAATATTTGTTTCTTGGACAGCTACTCATATTTGCCTTAAGTTTCTCACTACCAAGTTCTGTTTACAAGTCACTGGAAGATAAACGCTCGGTGGTTATTCATATGTAGATTAAGATTTGCACACCAAGGCCTTGCCTTCGAGTACCGACAGTAAATATTTGCATGTTTAGAGGCACTTGCTCATGTATGCATTATTATAAATATCGAATCGCTGTCGGCCAACAAACGGCTCTACCAATGAGCCAAGTGAACAACAGATTCTTCTCTCTTCGAGTGTTTTTGTCTAACTATGAGTGTAACCTGGTGTTCCCGATCATATTTTGGGGGCTAAAACCACGAAAATCTGTGTACCGTTAGGCACCATCCAAAAACCTTTTTTTATCGTTTTTTTTTTTCAAGAAAGTGATTTTTTGGGTCTCTACGGTTATTTTGGACCAACAATGCCCAAATTTTGTGCTGGTATCTTTTAGATGATTTTAAATAAAAGATCTGTTTCGTTAGATGAGTTTAGATGATCAGTTCTAGTACATGTGTAGGCTATGGTGCTTCATTTATGCAAGGTATGGATATCTATCAAAGTGTTTATTAGAAACTTCAGCATGGTCAAGAAAAGTTTCTCAACATAGGTTTTTTCAGTTTCTAAGTGATTCTAAATGGCTGACTGGCTTGCTTGCTATGTTTGTACGCGTGTATGTATGTGTCAGATGTGCAGGTTATGGAGCTAGAGGTGTAACAATTTAAACATTCTCTCCTTACATGAAAGATTATTTGTCTTTCTGTTTTCAGGAGGATGAAGTTTCAATTTACAATGTAAGTTTATCCTAAATTAGTTCTTTATTTGTGCCCAGCAATATTCATGCTTGTTTTTGAAAAATTCAGACTTCGTTATTAATAACCATCCATCAAAAAGTGAGAGAAGTGATTTATTCATTGACCCCCCCCCACTTTTCAGATCTTTTGATTGATCACCTCTTACACGGCATGCTGCCAAAAGAGGTAGGTCATTGACGTTTTTTGAGTGATTAACCAGACCTATACTCATGTCTTTCCATAAATCTATCAGTACACACACACACATTATGCGTTTAACCATTGGTAATTTTTTAACTAATATTTCTTTCATCCAAGATTTCGTAGTTTTACATCACAATTTCACAGATTGTAAGTTAACAGTGTAAGGAGGTGTAGGAAACAAAGGGCGAAGGATAATCTCTTGGCAAGACTCACTCAAATCCCTTTTGCCATAGGCAGCCTGGTTTCCCCAGCTATTTTGCCAACTGAGCTACAAGAGCCCTATTGCTGGCTGGAAGATCAAATCTAACCTTTTAAATCTATTGTTCATTTTACTCATTACTCTGCACTATATTTTTCTGATTACTCGCTGCCGCAGATTGAAGGTCTGAGAAGATGTCTTGAAATGTTACTGAAAATTAAAATGAAATACATTAGTTATGGTTGGTAGTGCTTCACCTAAAAGAAATTCAAATTAATATTAAAATTACAACTAATAGTACTAGTGTACTTATAAACAATAACATGAGAATTTATTCCGTCTTAGTCCAAAACAATGTAGACTGATGATAGTTTCAAGAGTCGGGAGATTGAGTTAATAGTATACTAAATCTAGATGCCATTGTTTACCATGAAATCTTGATTTCTCAATAGTTCCAATATTGCCTTCCGAAACTGAAAAACTTCCTTATAAACGCTGTTAATCTATTTGAAAATGGTCTTGACATAAAATTCTCTCTGTTTTAAGAACTGTTGGCTTTCATTGCAGTTAAAAATATAGTCACATAAATACACCCACACATGTGCGTGTTAATATTCTCTCTCCTGGCACCACTTACGAAAAATCTCTGTACATGTCAGACATAGTGATGTATGCTTGGTACAGCTTTCAATAGACACTCACACTACAGGCACATAAATAAGTGTTTAGAGACATGGGCAGAAATGAACCAACTGGAAACTCTCTTTTACATCAGACCTGTAAAAATATGAGTGTGTAGCTATCTAAATTATACAACCACTTAACAAAATGATGAATGACGGATGGTGCAATTAAAATAACGCAGACCAAAATGACAAAAAAGAAAAAAGCAGCACTAAATTTAAAATAAAGCGAGAAATGATTGCCAAAAAGAAGACAAGCACAAATGATCATTCATGAAAATAGCCATAAAAACAGAACAGCCTCCAGATATGGACAAAAACAATTTCTGTCACTTGCAAAGAGAAAATCACATCTCCGTTCAGTACAAACATTAAAAACAATAAAACATTTCTGACCCAATCAATAACACAGGTGCCATTTTGTTAGAAACTGTCTAACAAAAGTGTCAACATGGTCGATGTAGGTTTTTTCAGTTTTTAAGTGATTCTGCCTGACTGGCAATTTATGTATGTTATGCATGAATGTATTGCAAGTACTAGCTCCACCAATGGAGCTAAGGGGCTGAAAACCTGGGAAAGGCCAGAAGTTGTAGGGAGCCAAATTTTTATAGTTGGATTCCTGACAGAAATTGGTCATGCAATGTTTGTCAAAAAAAATACAGCGCAAGATCTGAAGAATGACCAGCCGTATTGTCTTGACTGTCATTATAGATGAAACAGTAGCACAATACACAAGCTTGTCTAGTGAACTCTCACAGCCAACTGAAAAACCCTACTGGAGAGTGTCTGTTTATACATGTGCAGCAAGGGTCTTTTGGTTGGTTGCCAATATACACCAAGGCCATGTAACTAGTTCTCAAGATATTTAAAAAGGCTTCACACTTTCTGATTGTACACTATTATCTCAGCCTTATTGTGGACTGTATAACTTCAAGGTATCGAATCAATCTTGAGTACAGGACTTACGCTATCAATAATAGTTTTGAAAAATATCCTATGGTTTTGATAATATTTCAATTTTCAGTCAGTATTTTGATGAATTGCTCAAAGCGAGAACTAGTCTTAATTTCTATTCTATATGCAGTAAACATTTGGCTTATTAGGAAAGGATTTCCGCTATTTCATCGTATTTTCGTTGTTTTACAACCAACATTGCCAAGGCGAAAATCTCACCGATGCAGAACATGAGGTTGAGTTGAAGGTAGTTCATATCAAAAGAACGTATACTTCTTCCTACACCATGGCCATTGAAAAGTGAAATCAGTTCATACTGAGTGAAAATCATTTCACATACAGTTGAGATGCAGGGGAGGTTACTATGAAAAATCCCTGGATCCACCCCCAAATTTAATCGATTCTTCTTTGTCATTGAAATTCATTATGAACTATTAGTGATATTGAGTGGATAGAGAGAAGATGAACAGGCTGACAGAAGGAGTGGATATATTTACTTCTCCAAACTTTATTGGAAGTGTACATGAACCAAGAGAAATTGTAGAGAAAACAACAAAATGATGACTACAACATAATATTATGAAGAGCTTACAATGCCTCAGGATAGGGCTGCTTCAAGGCTGAGTTAGTTGTATATTTCCTTCTGGCAATTTTCAAGTCATGCAAGTTCTATTCATTCGGAGTATTCTTCCTATACCCCAAGGGTTTTCAGCCTTTTCTGTCCCACTTTCACAAGGAAAGATTTTCTACCATCCACTTGTATAGTAAATATTCAAAAGGATACCAAAACATTTTAACTCTTATGAAATGGAAAAAATGAACAGCTTTTGTGTCACAAAATCCTTTAATGAAAGCAATGTTGAAAAGTAACATCAGATGTTTGGCACACGCAAACTGTTTATAGATATCATCAATGCGATTGCTGTGTTTGTTGTGTGGTAATGTTACAGGGATTTATACTCCGCGTACCTATCTACATTGAGTGTCGTACTGACGTATACACACCTAAACAAACATCAGCACATTTCTCAATTTACCGACATAATATATGATATCATAATGTTGCAGGATGAATTAATAACAGAAAATATTTCTGCTGGCTTTTTATTTGCCAACTTCAATATTCAAATTCCTATACTGCCTATCAAAATTTTAAAACGCCCACCATTCTCTGCATAGTTGCTCACTGCCCACTAAAGAGTTGAAACTGCCCGACGGTGGGTGATATCTGACCGGCTGAGAAACCCTGGTATACCCGTAATGATGCTCAACAGCCAGGTCTGATTTTTAGATGCATCCGTGTGTTGACTTGTGTTTGGATTGCATCCCAGGGGTAAGTCAATCATTCGAGGGTGAAGTGGAATACACACACAGTGCAACATACAATACCATTATACATACAGATTTATCTAAACCTTATATTGTATATTCCTTGCATTACTGAAAAGAAAGGAACAAATGTCATCCATTATATTTCTTTCACAAATTCATTTGCTCAACTCAATGATAGCTCATTTACCTTGGCTCTCTTGACCTGAAACAAATGTCACATAAAAACAGCATTTTCTTGAGTGAGTTAACAATAAGGTGACGGAAATTTCCGTCTTTCGCTGTTAATATGTTTCAAACTCTTATTGAAATTTATCTCCAATTGGCACATAGGTCATGGGGTGTAAATGGATGCATGCACATTTCATGGTTCACTATCACTCACTATAGTGCAGAAATGTATTCCTGTTTGATTTCATGTCAAGTATGTTCTTGTTAGAAACCGTTAGCTAAAACTGTCACCTAAACTATCCACATAGGTTTCTTCAGTTTTCAAGTTGGTCTTGCTAGCCTGCTGGCAATGTATGTGTTGTGCTTACAGGCCACAATGATGGAACTGGTGGGCAGAAATTTTTTAACATTTACTCCTTATCATTTCTAGAAAAAACTATTTCAGAGTTTTTGAAGATTCCCCCTCAGAAAAGGTTTTTAGAGAAGGGGTTCAATTTATTATGTAAGCTTATGTTAAATTTGACCTTTAGTTTGTGGGTATTCATATTTGTTTGTTTTTTTAATTCGGACATGTTCAGTGATCACTGCCTAATATATGGCAAGATAAATAACTTTGATGATCATTGTTTTTTCCAGTTTTACGATAGATTAGCCCCTTCACAGCATGCTGCCAAAAGCTGTTGGTCAGATGTCAGTTTCTAATGAGTGACTAACCAGACCTGTTTTCAATTTCTTTCATATCGACCAAGTTAGTTGCTCTTATTGTAATAGATGGAAGTCCTTTACTCAAACTTTTCTCCCATGAAACAAAGATCAAAAGTAATTATTACATTCTGATATAAACAGAAGGAAGTGGTTTTACTTCTCTTTTGAATATCTTTATTTCTTTTCTGCTTTAATCTTTTTTTTTTGTAGTATTTTTGTGGCCCATCTTTTCTTAATTGTTTTCAACGACAGGATGTGAAAACAACTTAGTTTTTATTAGTTCCTGCTTTCGTGTTCACTTCATGCCTGTCTCCTTAAAGATAATAGAATATATACAAGAGCATCAATGTTCAAAAAAATTAAAAAAAGGTAGCAAAACAGGTGACTGTCTAAAATATATATATTTGTAAATATGATGAGTGTGGTTCCAAAATGTGATGAGCCCCATTTTAAAAAGAAAATGTGTTTAATTAGATCAAAAATGAAATTATAGATTTTAATTTTTTCAATCTTATTACAACCTTTCTATATATATGCAGCTTATAAAGTTCATGTAAGATTAAAAGTTTAAACAAGAATTGGATTTTTAATTTGATTAATCATATATATTTATTAAATAGCACTTATCATGTCATGGAACCGCACTCTTTATATAAAGATACTAGCAGAGTACCCATAAAAAAAAAAATGGAATCATTCAAGCATGGATAAATTATGCTAATTCATATTTTAATAAAAATGTATTACTGCATAATCCTTTGAGAACAACATTTCTTATGAAGAAATATGACTCCAAGAGTTTAGGTCTAATTTCTCTCTCCCTTCTGTGAACTATGAACTTTTATATAGAAATATATGTATTTGTATAAGTTACCCCTCCATAAATGATCCAAGCTATTTTCTAATTCAATTATTTTAAATCTTATGTGATTCAGATTTTACACCCATCAGAAGTCTTTTTTTGTTCAGATTTTTAACTGGAGTTGTATTGTGACAAGATTAGTTTTACTTATCAAATAACCGTTCTTCTTTTCTTTTAATTTTTCTCCTTCCACTTCACTCAGCCTCTGCTATACATCATACCCTTTCCATCAGCACGGTCACCACTAACCCACCCAATGTATGCAAGCTTATGCATCATGTAGGTTAGGGGCAACCATACCAGTGCAAAGAGGACATCAAATGGGAATAGCCAGCTAGAGAGGCAGAACAGAATACACACAAAAAAAGTGTAGAGACTAAAAAGTGGTGTGAATATAATTCTCCTGTTTCCACTAAGACTCTTTAACGTGAACAAACAAATAAACACGGTAACTAATTTTATGACACAGGTATTTATATGAGTAGATTATCATTTACCTTCCTCAACCAAAATGCAGGCCTCACAATCAAGCACAAGCTTTTGTTTTTACATTGAATCCCCTCCAAAATCCTTATCTGCATAGCCAACTCATGATATACCTGTATAAATATATATATATATGTATATATATATTCATATTATGATTAGACTAATCATTATATATATATATATATATATATATATATATATATATATATATATGCATGTAATGATTTGACTATGAACTATGTACCTGAATTTCTTCAAATGTACGATTTTTTTCATTTTCAAAGAAGGTTCAAGTGTATTTGATTCTCCTCACACACATACAAAATGTCTAAACAATACTTACATATATATATATATATATATATATATATATATATATATATATATATATATATTACTATGAGATTGTGAAATTAGTGATCTTGCGTAATAGGTACCCCACTGCTGCGTCTTTGTGTGAAACTAAGTTAAACTTAGGTAAATATCAAATATATGTTCTGTTTCAGAATTTACTGGGTGTATAGAGCTAAATTTGATACAAGGTCACAGTAGTTGCCAACCAAGTGAGGATCAAAGTCATTACTGTAGTAATTGACTGCAACATAAGTATGTCAACTGTTACTAAACTGATTGTGAAACTAGGGATTTCATGAAATTATCAAAATGTTCTGGGATATATCTTTTTGTTGTGTTGGGTATATGTGTTTTAAGTTGAAAGGGAAAAAAAATCTGTTTGTGTATATGACAACCAAATTCTGACATTTTTATGACAGACTCCCTCACCTCTTCAGATATGAATGTCTGTAAGCACTTTTGAATCAAACTACCAGTAGACTTTTTTCTTTTAAATATTTGATTGGTTCAAAATTAATCCTCCACCCACCTTCAGCTGGAGAAAAATCTGAAACAAATTCAATATTTTTGGCAGAGATTTCAGATAGCTGTCACCTACTTTGACAGTTTGTCTCTACGTTCCTTTCATTGTCAGAATTCATTCTTGAGGTTTTCTTTTTTCTTTCTTTGTTCTTCAATACTATATTAGAAACTATAAACAGAAACTGTCAACATAGGTTTTTTTCCAGTTTTTATTCATTATCCCTTGGAGAAACTTTTCTTCTTTTTTTTATCCAAAATTCTTACCCAAAATATCTTTCTAGTGGGAGGTTCAATTTTATGCTAAATTGGTCCCTATTTTGTTACTGGCTTTTTTATATCCGACAAAAGGCGCAAGAGGTAACTTATTCATTGATTACTCTTTTGAAATTTTAATTGATCACCCCAAACACTGTGTGCCACTAGAAGGTAGGTCACCTGAAGGTCAGGGAATGTTTATGAAGTGCTCAATTTTGTCTTATAGTACTTCAAGACAAACTTTACAATGCTGCGGCAGTCGAGAAATTTGTTTCATTCTTGAATAATATCTCAGTCAAAGTCTGCTTTTCCATGATATCAGACACTAATCCAAGGGAGATGATTGGGCAATGTAAAATTAAACATTTTCTTTAAAAATATCCAGATAATGAAATTTCATGAATAAACAACAAATAATTCCAACTGATTATGAATTAACCTTTAAACCAAAAATTCATTTTATTCTTCATCCATCTTAATGTTTATAAATGATTTATTGATTGATTCTGGGGTAAATCTCTTTAATTTTTAAAAAATCCTCTTTTAATTGTAGTGTTTAAAAGCGTGCATGACTGTGTGTAAATCAAATTATTCTAGAATAAGGTTTCCCCCGCTGAAAATTTGGTTTGACTTATAGATGGGTAAAATTTTGGAAAAATAGAAATAAAAATTATTTACTTGCTCAACATCCTGAATTCATCCCTGGATCTATAATGTCTGTCTTTCTTTGTTGAAGATTACTATGGCTATTGTTCTGAGTGGTGCAGTTGCACTGCAGGATCAGAAATTATGACTTGTACTTCATTTGGATTAAAGCAATGGAAAGTTGCTTTGCCTCACCCTCTTGTCCTTATCTATCTGCATCTATTCGCAAGACACAGTCAGGATCGCTGGAGACTTGGATACAGAGGATGACTAGGGCACTCTGCTTGTTACACCTTTCTCTTTACGCTCAGAAAAGTATCGTTGATTTTCGGCTTCCAGTCCATTGAACCATCTGTTCCTTTTCTCTGTACAATCTGCAAAGTCAAGTGAAGGACGAGATTTTCTCAATTTGAATAGAATTGTCCTTCTCCTAAATTGGTTTCCAACCAAGGCCACAGAGCCCAGTCTGCTGTGCTATTCTACCCAAAGCAGAGGGGGGAAATCTGTGTTTGTTTTTTCATAATTGCATCTTGATTCCTCAATCAATATTTTTGGCGCAATGTTGAGAGGCTGGTCCTGATTGTATTGTCTCACTTGTTTGCTCACTTGATGGTAAAATTGCAAATAAATATAACAATATAACAATTTAATTCATTCAAAACAAAAACAATATCACTCATGTTTTTAGTTCTCTCTTTTTTTTTCATTAATTCTCAAATTTCTTTTTATTTGTGAGCCATTTTTAACGTTGAGTGAGTGAGTGCATCCTACTTAACAGTTTACGATTGGGGACCATCCTCCCTACATTGTGCTTTATTTTGTATGACAATTGTATTTTTTGTTTAAACCAAACTACTAACAACCTATCTAGATCTTGGGACATCATTCCCTAAGATTATTGGACAATTTCTTTTACATATAGGATTAAGATTCTAACAAATGTGATATGTGAATTGGAAAAGCTAGGGAGCTGATGAAAATGGCTCGACCATTTAGTTTGTCTTTACAGCTTGTAGGATTGCTCCAAGAAACAAATAAAGACTACCTTAAGCATTAGTGGCTCTGAGGAACGTTGTGGTAAAATTAGATTTCTGCAATTTATTGTTTTGATTGAGGCCCACTGGCCGTTCTGATCATGGAGAATCTCTTGAGGAAGTGCTGAAGGCTTACCATTTGATGAGCGGTACGTTCTCTTAGGCAGCGTTTGCCAACTTTTTCCACTACGTGGCCCACCTGGCTTTTGTTGCAACATCTCATGGCCATGTGGAGATCAGGACAAACAAATTCATATCCTACACCTGTTTACTTATTATAAACAAGCTTTCAAACTGATATATTTTTGAGCTTATACAAATACTTTTCATATGAAAATTTTCTACAATCTTTATTGTATATTAATGTTGTAAACATCATAATGACAGAGATGATTAGTCAGTCAATACAAACCATCACATGATCAACATCTTTTGGTAATATGCCATTTTGGGGCATGATCAATTAAAAAAGAGATGATCAATTAATAAGTTACCTCTCTCACCTTTTGTTGGATTACTAAAAAAACAAGCAGGAACACAAACGGACACAAAGTAAGGGACAACACACATGTGTATTTACCCCCTACCCTCACCCCACCACTAAAAACTTGGGGGGGGGGTTAAAAAACGTTTATTGTAGGTATAATTAGTAAATGTTCAAATTTTCAGCTCTCCAGCTCTATTGCTGCAGTCTTTATGCCTGATACATGCCTACATTGGTAACCAACCAGCTGAGCCAATTTAAAGACTGAAGAAACCTGTTGACAGTTTTAGTTTACAATCTCTAATAAAGTTGACAGGTGATGGTTGCTTTTATTAGAATGTTTCTTGGTCTGTGAGAGTCACTAATTGAAAGGAAGCATAATAGTCAAAAATTCATGAACATTGAACTCGGGAATCAAATTTGTCAGCTATAACTGGAAATAGTGAAGTCAGATGCCAATCAGAAGAATTAACTAGAATAAGGCAGTATCTGTGGTCCACCTGGAAAGAATAGGAATTTCAAACTTTTATCTAAATTCTGTTTGCAGTTTTCTTCATCCATATCCACATTGTTTATGATACCTTTTACATATTTAGTATAATTGATAATGTGTCACTTTTGGAAAAGAGATATGGAACCCAACCAAAAGACTGATCTTCAAACTGAGAACTATGCAACATGCACACAAGATAATCATGCTCAACAAAATATGGAAAACTCATAAGGAAATCCGAGATATCATTGAAATCATTAGAAAATTCAAATTGCAATGGGCTGGATATGTTGCAAGAATGTCAAACAACTGCTTGACATCATAACTTACAATGTGGATCCTATGAGATCATATGCAAAATTGTGGCCAACAGAATGTAAGATGGCTAGACGTATTCAGAAAGTACTGGCTCTGCAACACCCATGGTCCTGTGAATCTTGGGGAAGGTCATCATCATCATCATCATCAGGATGAGGATTGATAGATGGATGGATGGATGGATGGATGGATGTATAAACAAACACATTCAGAAACCTAGCTATCGTGTGTATGAGTCAGCCTGAAACCGTATAAAAATATGGAAATGCACTTTCAACTGTAAACTATATGTTTGGATAATATGTCAATGAAAGGAAAGCATTGTCTACATAATTGTTGAGGCAATCCTAGGATTCTTTTAATTATGAGAATATAATTCATTACCAAGTAGAAATGGTCTGCATTTCTCTGCAGCAATGGTTCTTTTTTGCTCTGTGCTCCATGCCCGAAGGATTTGATGCCCTCTTACCAAAATAAAACAAATTTATTGAGAAAAAGGTATAATAATGTAAAGTTTAACTTGGAAAGAAATCTAAATCATCAAGAAATAATTTCAATGACAAAGAAAGAAATTTTTTAAAATCAGGTGCCAAAACATTTTTTATTGATTATGAATAGCTATACCATTGATAATTTACAAAGATCATCAAAGAATATAAAAGATTCAATTTTCATGTATGGTAGTCTACTGATCCCCCAAATTATAACAAATGGTCTTGATTTAAGGATTGAATTTAGTCAGCTTCAGTCATGTCTCCTCATTTTGTTATAACTAGTCCTCCATTTTGAGCCACAGATCACTTTTCAATCACTCCAATTCCCAGGTGTTGATTGGAGGGGGGAGGGGGGCGGGGGGCGGTCGTGTGTCTGAGACATTAGGACATTCTGAATGCAAATGAAAAAGAGGGGAAAATGAATGAATCAACCAGTCAAAATGAGGAAGTACCTTGATGTGAAAAAAGATTTTTTTCAGAAATATATATATAAATACTTTAAACGGTTCGGAAGTTCAGCTTGCCTGAGGTGCCAGTGACGCTTGAGCCAGCCCTGAATACCCTCCAATAAGTTCAAATTGCTTCCCTCAGAATCACTGCTCAAGATACCAAGCTCATGCCCTCCTGTTCTCGAGTACACTGTAATCATCTGCTTCAACTATTAAACACAGAAGATGACTTGACATTTGTGCCATGTGGGTCAGAATCAATAACAGGTTGGCCAAAATTTATTTGGCTCCGGTGTTGGATATGTCTTAATGAACCATCAACATTTCTTCATCTCCAATCACTGAAGTGAAAATTTGTGAAACAAAACTATTCAAATCAGTCTCTGTCCAAAGTAAATGGTCTCAACAATTTACAGTCTGCAGGGAATCAGTGTTATGATTTTCAGAATTGCCCCAGACAAATTCAAGAGAAGCAATATCTTAAGTGTTGATTCATTTTTAATTGTCGGCTTTGCATTGATTGACTGGGAAAAAAAAACTTTATAAAGTGAGTCAAAGATATTCAAGTGAAGACAGTTTAAACTAAAGAGCTAAGTTGCAAAAGGAAAAAACTATCTATTCATATAAAACGACTTGCTCTGTCTGTCACTGGGTCCCAACTTAAACATTGATGCAGCTTGATCAAATTTTTATGCATATTTAATAATCTTTGGGGAGAAACTTGGTCGACTTAATTTTTCCCCAAAAAATTTCAAAGGTTTTAGAAGGAGGTTCTATGAACAATGTAACTATGATATCATTATATAAAATAATTGGCTCTGTTCAACTCTGCGCTCCCACAGTCTTGAACAAGTTGGTGGAAGGGACTTGGATCAAGGTTTGTAAAAATAGAAAATTTGTTACAATGCAGACTCACTTATAAGCCTGACTTCCATATTCTAACATGTTTACAGTGTATTTTGTGTTTATAGATTCATCAATGAAAATTGTTGATAATTACTTCTTTGTGTTGTTTAATCATATGAGCCCCTTGTGGAGCATAGTGCTGCAACCATTCTACTGAGATCCCAATAGCAAATAGGGTTTTTCAATATGGAATTGCTGGCCCCACACCCAACCCGAGCTGAGGAACAGCTATGCTGACTGCCATGCTGTAGATTATTTTTTCTAACAGACTGCCTTATTGAACTAAATAGCTCTAATTGCTCTGATATTTATCCATAGTTGAGGAGTGAAGTGGATTTATGCCTTTCCAAAGGGGATTCATGTGAAGTGAATGTAAACAATGACGAACTGGAACTCCATCTGCCGATCCCGTATCCCATGCAAGTAACCAATCAGCCCCCCCAACCCTAACCCTCCACCAATCCCTCCTCTAATAGCTGCAAATACTTTTTTAATTGATTTGAGGATCACAAACATTATCCATGGTATAACAGGCACAGCTGGTGTGCTGCAAGTTATTAGTGCTCATGGCGGTGATTCTGTTTTTTTCTTTTTTTGACTAATTACCAATGTTTACAAATAATTCCCTCTCCACCAGTAAGATAAATTGCCTGAGGTGTACTTTTGACGAAGCACTATTAGTCAACATTCACTGAGCAGAATTCTCAGCTGGGGGCTGCTGGAGACTAAGTAATAGATAGTATCCATTACTCAGCTCCATTCAGGCTTTTTCTTTTTTATTGACAATTTCAACTTTTTAGAGATGCATTGAAAGGTGAAAGAAATTACTTATTCCCTGATCACCCAATTTCCAAAATTTTTAATTGATCATCCCCAACATGGCATGCTGTGAAAAGACCTTGGTTGCATGATTGTTTCTCTGGAGAGGCTAAGTAAATCTGCTCTATTTCTTATTTACCTCGTATCTGTCTTTCTGTCTGTCCTACCCACTATCTCCAAAAGTTCTCAATGAATTTCAATTGACTTTACTGAAAGGGTGGATCATAGAGTGTGAAAGAATAGGTTTCATTTTGGGGCCCATCTCGGAATTTATTTTTCTGATTGAGAGATACTTTACAATTCCCTTCCCCCATGCACAAAGTTTTCTCCGCATTGTCTACACAACAGTCATGAAACATACTTTTATCTTTAGTGTCTGATTAGTCCCTTCATCATTTTATTACTTTTTATTGTAACGTATTCTTCAGCCAATTAAACTAAGAAAATTTGGAACAAAAATGTAACCTCAGGTCAGACTTGAACTTGTATTCTAAGCCTTGATGACTCATCATGTGAACATCTCAATTTTTCCAACTCATGTTCACCTGGAACTTATTCTTTGTTCTAATCCATACTGTTAATCTGTTTACTGACTGCCAAAGAGTACTCGACCTGAGTTTTGTTGCAACAAAAAGCTACATCAATTGAAATGAAGCTAAAAAGTACCAAAGAATTAATGATAATGATCTCAATTTTGGTCCAAGATTTCTTTTTCTCTGTGAGATTTTCTTCAGATTTTGAAAAAAAAAATGTTTTCACCAAATTTTAAATTTTTTGATTTTTTACTGCTTCTGATCTCATTTAACCTTAATCGAGGAGAAAATGAACAAAATATTGAGTTAGTAATTTTCCATCAGCCAGAAGTTGACCCAAAGGGGTTTTTTGCGTGTTTTTCTTGCGTTAGTATTGATAGTTCATTTCTGGTGAAAATTGATTCACAAGCAAATCAAAATCCTTTGGTTGAACCTTGAATCGATTCTTTCAAAGATTAGATATTTTTTTCATAGAGTTATCAGAAACTGTCAACTAAATCTGTCACCTAAACTGTCATCATGGGTTTTAAGTGAGGGGCTCAGTTAGTGATGCAAGTTTATGTTAAATTGATCACTAGTTTGTGTCGAATTGTTCCTTTAAAATTTAAACTTTTTTTTGCATGGTAAAAGGCAAGAAAAGTAACTAATTCATAAATCACTTTTTTTGATTGATATTACTTTTAACACAACATGCTGCCAAAAGACATTGGTCTCTTGACAGTTCCTATTGGGTGACTAACCGGATCAATTTCTTCTTTTTTTGATTGGACTGACCTTTGATTTTCAAGTTTTTAATACTAGGAAACATTTGTGAAAAAAAGAAGCAATCAAATTGATTTTAGTATCAGTTGAGTTGAAAATTAAATCATGATATCTTCATTATGTTTGGTTCAGATATTTGTCCCCCAAAACAATAGCTGAATTAACATCCAGGATCAAGATAATTGTTATGACTTCTCTCAATTCTCCTTATAGTTTTCCTGCTGCTATCCAAATTTTTCAGGTAATGTTATGTAAAAATCATATTAGTACACTTAGGTTAACTGTTACAGAGGTGACAGGTCATAGACTAGTTACGAATATGGCAAAATTCAGTCTCTCAGGGAGGAAATTTGCTGCCTAGAACTTGCTGTTAGAAGATATATTTTGATCTGAATTTTCTCAACTTTATATACTATTGGTTTGTACTATTGAGAAGGATAATAACATTTTCCCTTACTCACAGATTATAAGGTTATTTTGGTGGAACCATTTCCTTACTAATCTCTCTGATACTAAATCCAAAACATTGTGACACAAACCTATACAGAGATAGGAAATGGGATTTGTATGATGACTTAGTATCTGTAGAATGAGTGGACTGGACTGTCTGCAACTGGTACAGTATTTGTTTGCAAGATTCAGTAAATCCCAGATCATCTATGGAGGATCAAACTAAGCTGGATCAAGATTAAACCAGAGAATTCACTGTAAACTACTCAATGTCTTCATTCTTTGGAATGATCGAGAGGAATTGACAGAGCTTCGTTGATTGGCAACTTTTCAGGTTCTTCAAGAGGAGATCAAAACGAGGTAGTCATTTTCGATTGACACACCAACCACGATTGAAAATCTCACGAATCAGCAGAAATAAATTCACCAACTTAGTTGGTTCATGAGTCAATCCAGATGAAAACCCCGAAACAATATTGTGCAGACAGAAAGAAATTCTTTTTTCATTCAAACTATTCAATTACTATTGAGCATGTTTCAAAACAATAATGAAACACATCAGGATTTGAGACAATGATTTCAAATCTTTTTAATGATACTTTTATCAAATCAAGATTATTCTCTGACATTTCATCCTCTGGAGGGTATCAAACTAAAAAAGCTTTTCAGTAGTTATTTTGTTTGGTGTCATATGCTGTAAATATATATGGGTTTATATGTAATTGTTTCTATTTATCATGTATCCACTAATTACAGGAATTCTGAAATTCATTCAATGGGTTAATGGCATTTTCTCTATTATCAATTTATCACTATTTTTAATCTCCCTCATTCTCGTTGCTTTTTATCATTGCTCTCTGGTTTGATACAGTCTTCATTGACACTACAATTTCATTACTAGTTCCACTTATTACTTACTTTACATCTTGCACAGTTTGGTACATGCATTTTTGGACCACTGAAGGTTTGGGATATTGGTTCAAGTCACTTTAAAAGCTCTTCTATATTTCCAATTCCACACTGTTTCATTTTCAATTGAAGATTGTATCAACATAGAGTGCTTGAGATGAAAAGCAGAAGTAAAAAACTTGAAACGATAATAATTGTTCTGGTTGGTCCCTCAGTAGTAACCGTCACATGACCAATGTCTTTTGGCAGCATGCAAACTGAAGAAACCTGTTGGCAGTTTTTGTTGATGGTTTCTAACCATCTTTGCTGTCAGCTTCTTCTCCCCTCTTACAGTAGTGAGTCGTCAGTGGGATGTGGGGTGAAGATAGATATCTGAATTGAACACACAGCGTGTAACTTGGTTCAACCGTGCAGATGCTGGTCTGATGAACCCCTCAAGGCAATTTCCAGGATCAAATGGTTCCATCAGGGAAATACTGCAAAACACAGAAGTGTTGATCGCCCATCTAGAACAAACATTGACCACCGATGCATAGACGCAGGAAATGATCCTGATGACCTACCAAATGCAAAGCAGGACTGAGATGGGTAGCGTGTTGGTGTCAATGGCGTCCGAGTGAGTTTGACCATATGAGGATGTTTTTGATAGCAAAAATATTCCATCCAAGAATCTGTGATGATAAGATGGAGAAAAACTAGTCATAAAATATTTGTAGTAAAAATGTATCATTAAAAAATCAACAATAATAAGATGGAGAAAAACTATCAATTAAAGAATAAAAGAGAATGCTTGATCTAAATACATTTTTATAATTTAAAAATGCCTGGGGATCATGGATTTTTACTGATACCTGATATAAACCCGACTAAATAATAATGTGTAGCAACTTAACGTATGAAGAAATTCATGTTTAAATTTATGCTAGGGATTCGAGTCACTTAAAATCCACCAAAATCTTTGTTCGCAAAACCAAGCCATTATGATGGTGACGATTTTTGATACAGTTTATGGACATGTGTGTGTGTGTGTGTGTGTGTGTGTGTGTGTGCGTGAGTGAGTGCATATCTCGTCAAATAAACAGCGTGGCTCCCTCTAGGAAAGTCCACATTATTTGTTTGAGAGATAAGAGATAATTTATCTCCTGCCGTTCCATATCCAATTCCACTATGGAGGGTAATAAGCTTATGAGAAACTGAATTAGAAATAGATTATCAGCCGTTCCTAGAACTTTAATTTCCTTGGCAAACTTATCGTTGACAGCTCCACACTTGACTGGTTGGTGCAAGACATTTCAAATTTACAAAGGAAATGTTTGGCATAAACTGTTGTATGTTTGGTGTCAGATTAACCATAAAGCAAACGTAGCATACACTATCTTGTTTGAAAGATAATAGAAACTGTCAAGATGATCAACATTGGTTTCTTCAGTTTTTAAGTGATTCTTACTTGCTGACTATGAGTGTAAGTTATGGACAAAAGTGAAAAAATCTTTGGTCCAAACTCTGTCAATTATATAGCTGTCTGCTGAATAATTTTTTTCCAAGAAGCCTACGGAATAGTTACTCGTGATTTGTATATCTTGTACATTGGTTCATGTTCCATCTTTAGAGGAATAGAGGTTTTTGTAGAATTCTCAGGTGTATTCAACTTTGTGGTGCCTCTCCGTTGTTAGGTTTCTATTCTCTTCGTACACACTAGTAATTTGCTTTCTTTACCTACTGAGAGTTTACTTGATAGTTTTGAAACCTCTTCCTTATTTGAGAATTTTTTTCCAATAAATGCCGTTGTATATCTTCTTTCATCTTCGTTTCTTTTGGGATGGTTTTGTTTCATTCGGTTGCGTCTATCTCGAGCTTACAGATTCTTATCTTTTAATTACATTCTCACAAGATAAAATTTTGGATGCACGAGCATCTCTATTACTGATCTTCATCTCTGCCTGACTGACGGACAGGCTAACATACCGAAAAACTTCCACCATCTCTCATTACCTACCACTCCTTATATAAATAACTGGAGATGTAAGGGAGATAAACCACGTATCCATGACCTGACTTTCAGGCTTGTTGAATATTTTATTGATGAAAAAGATTTTTTGATCTTGTAACATTTTTTTATCAGTTTTTTCTTCTGAGCAGAATTTTGGTAATTTTTTATGAACTTTGAAGTTTAAAGAAATGTTTTAGATTTTGAAAGACAAAATATAAGAAGACTGTTTCTTAGTTACTCTTTTATGATTGTCACTCGTGAATTCTATAATACTGATGTCTTTTGTTTGTTTTTCATCAAAGACATCAAATGGAGAAGAGTTTTCTAAGTACTGTTATAAAACCCAATTTTATGCCAGATAATAAACTCTCACAGATAAAGCAGAAACCGTAAACCAAAACTGTTTATATAGATTCCTTCAGTTTTTAAGGGACTCTGCCTGGCTTGCTGGCTGGCAAGCTATATATGTATGTGTCACTTGTACATGCAACATCAACGGAGCTTGAGGACTGAAAATTTCAAAATTTACTTTAGTGAACGGGGCCTCAATTGGTAATGTAAGTTTATGCTAAATTGGTCCTTTGTGTCCAGCAGCTTTCGTATTTGTTTTTTGTTTTTAAATTCAGACGTTTTATTGATCACCCCTCACAAGAGGTGAGAGAAGTAACTCATTCAATGAACACACCTTTTTCCAATTCTTTAATTGATCATCCCCAATGCCTTGCTGCCAAAAGACGTTGATCACATGATGCTACCTATTGTACGACTATCCAAACTTGTTTATTTTTTTTCTATCAAAGACATCAAATAGCGAATAGTTTCCTGATTAGTGCTATAAAACACAATTTTATGCCATATAATAAACTCTCTGAGATAAATATCTTTTAATATTCATGAGACGATACAATCAATGAATTTGAGAACTTTATTACAGGTTCTCTTCCGACTGTACTAATTATGATAAAAGGCCATTATTCAGTCTGTAATATTCTCCTTGATTAGTGGAAATAAGCTGAGATACTGAAATAGTTTTTGCACACAGATTTATTTTATCTATTGTCTACATCTTAGATGTTCACCTGTTCACAATATTTCGGTCATAGTACAATATACCCTTCTTGAACAATTTTGTAGCTCTATCTCGATCTTTTGTCCAGAATAATCATTCCAGGTTTTTGAAATCTTCAGGAGTATTTACAAAAAGAGGCATTAAAAACAAGATGGCCACCACCAACACAGGCAGTAGAATGTGATCACTCTAGACTCTCAGAGTGATGACTGCAGCAAGGGGGAGATAATTCATTGGATTAAGATCTAGTCATTTGAAAAATGAAATAAGATGAAAACTCTATCTTATTCACCTGAAGAAGGCTTGAAAATAGATGGGATAAAAGGTTACAAAAAAAGCAAAAAAAGGACAATATATCTTTACCTCACATGAATGAATTACTGTAGGCTGTGCGTGTACCAGAAATAATGAAGGAAAAAAAGTCTTCTATCTAAAATTATCTTCAAAAAGATATCTTTCATCTTATATCATCTTTTAAAAAAGATCTTTTATCTTAAATTATCTCTAGAAATGAATTTTTTATCTACAAGTGTTTAGAAAGATAGAGCTTTTATCTAAAATTATCTAAAAAATAGATCTTTTAACTAAAATTTTCCAAAAAAATAGATCCTCTATCAAAAATTATCATTAGAAATAGATCTTTTATCTAGAAATATCTTTAGAAGATAGATCTATCTGAAATTATCTAAAAAAGATAGATCTTTAACTCGAATTATCTTAAAAAATAAATGTTTTATCCAAAATTATCAAATAGGAAATAGAGGTTTAATCTAAAATTATCCCATATAATTCCAGTACAGTATTCAAGCACTCGTGATCCAAAATGACAATTAAGCTTAGAGATAATAAAATAAAGCAGCCTCATCTACAATATCTTAACTTGCATCCTTTTATTCAACTGAGTTATACCATCATAATATTTGATTATGTATTAATAACACTGTGAGTGAGTTCTTGAACATTATTAGAAACTGTAAACCAAAACTGTCAATAATAGCTTTCTTGAGTTTTTAAGTGATTTTATAAGGCTGACTATGTATATCTCACCAATGGGACAAGAGGGTTAAAATTCAAACTTTCACTACTTATATCTAGAGAGTGACATTTTGTTTTGTTTTTTCTAAATTCCCGCCCTAAATAAGATTTCAGTGCAAAATTCAGACATCTTAATGATCACTGCCCAACGAAAGACGAGAGAAGTCATTAATCCATTGATCACTTTTTTTCCCCAATTTTTTGATTGATCATCCCCAACATGGCATGCTGCTGGAAGATGATGGTCCCATGATGGTTTTAATACTTCTTGCCCCACTTCTGAAGAAGTCAGTTTTGGTGATCAGCTTCTGAAGAATTTCCATTGTCTGCATAGATTCAAGTCATAAACTCCTCTCGAAGTTATCAGTATTATTCCATCTGTTATGCCGTATGAAAGAGATAAATATAATTAGATTAGAATTAACATCGTAAATTTAATTTCCTCAGAAACTGATTGTATTCAATGACGAAAAAAATCGTTATACACTTATATTGGAATTTTTTCAAGAATGATTTTCCAATTTCTTTGCTGTGGCTTCTGAGAGATAACAAGCCTGACTTCTTTCTTGATAATTCATGTTATTTGCAGCAGCACCAGCACCACCACCATCAACAACACCACCACCACCACCACCACCAACAACAACAACAACAACAATTATGATTAAAAACCAGATAAAACCCCCAAAACTGTTAAAGATCAACTTGAATATTTTTGACTTTTGTGAATTCTAGCGGGAATAATGGGAAAGAAATTGTAAAAGAGGCAGGTCTGGTTAGTCACCCAATGAAAGCTATCTTGTTACCAAAGTTTGGGAGTGGGTGATCAATAAAAAATTTGGGAAGCCAGGCAGAATGGATTAAGAACCGAAGAAACCTATGTTGACAGTTCCAGCTGATGGTTTCTAATATCAATAAATACAAAAGGCAGATCAAGTAGAAACAGAAAAATCTTTTGTGATTATCATTCTGTCAAGAGAAGAAGTAAAAATAAAAATTTGTATTTCTACATACTCTTTTGTTTTATTGGAGAGCACTCAGACTCCTGATATTTGTATATGACTGTATGTGATAAATAATGGGTATTAGTTCCTGACATGGTGAATAAAGAATGACAATTTTGGAACTGAATTTTTGCTTGGACCAAATTACTTATAGTACTACACAAAACAATGACAATTATCAGAAAATAAAGAAATAAGCTTCAGTTGGGGTTCAAAATCACACCCTTCTCCCTAGGAATACCTAAGCAGCTTAGGTCTGCTCTTGTTGCTTGAGCTCTATATGATATAATGCAATTCATAATTCAAATACATACATAAATATATATATACTTGAACGAACAGCCATTTTACTTCTAATTATTTGGGTTTGAGAGAGTAAAAACAGGAAGTTATGTAAGAAGAACCAAACTTTTTGCAATCAATACCACAAGGCATGCATTTAGTCATGTTTTGTGGTTCTTGATGCAAAATTTCTTGAAAATGTTTTTTTTAATGAAATTAGATTATTAAATGAAGAAAGAACAAAATTTTTTGTTTCTATCCTTCTGAGATCTTGTTCAGAATCAATCAAGGAGATCAAAAAAGTGAACTCACATTGTTAAATGAAAGAGTTGCCAAATGAATTTTGACCCTCATCCCTCTGCTCAAAATCCATATTGGCCCCTGCGGTCTCAGGAAATGAAACAGATATTGTGCTTGCTCAAACAATAATGAATGGTACTCTTTTTTTTGATCTGAATTATCATTATGAACATCCATCAATCTATCTAATTCTCTCTCTCTCTAAATACGTGTTTGAATATATATGTATATGTTTATTTATGTATATAAATATATATATGAATAAGTCTATATGTATATATGTGTATATATCTATTTATACATACATACACATATAAATATATATATATATGCATATATATAAGTGGATATATATATATATATATATATATATATATATATATATATATATATGTATAAGTGGATATTTATATATATATATATATATATATATATATATATATATTTTTATGTGTATACATATAATCTTGAATCCTTGTGTGCAGGCCTTGCGGGTATCTACGTTCACAATCTGCTGTGAAAAGGCAACAGAAAACGGACCTCCTTCCAGTTAACAGACCTTTTGGAGCAGCCATAAAAGAACTTCCTTCTTTTCTGTGAACTCCCATCAGCCAAAGGCCGACTTGGAACTCATGTAGAATCTCCTCCCAAATCTTTGTCCATGAAGTAAAGCCATTGTTATGATGATGATATGTAGTTATAAATATACGCATACACACACATACATATATATTCATAGGTTAATGAGAGAAGCAGTTGATAAGTGAATATGTGGTATGTGTGAGTGAGCTGATTTCTAGATATTTTTTTGAAGAATTGAGAAATCTTATTTTACTATCAGAAAAACAATGTTTTTGATTATCTCAAGCAACTATTATTAGTTTTGGTTATTTTTTAATAAGAATAGATTGACAAAAGATAGAATGAAAAGATATTGTTGTACCTCTAGCAATGTTTGAGACATATATATATATATCACACCATGTCCTACAGCTTTCCAGTCTATTCTTTCTGTCTGTTTGTCAACACAATATCTTCAAAAGTTCTCAATGAATTTGAATTGAATGTTGCCGACGGACGGACAGCGGGCTGCAGAGGAAGTGATCAAATTTGGGGGTGGATCCATACTTGTAGGTCCCTATTCCTGTTGTGCTTGAATTACTTATTATCCCCAAACTGATTGATCGATTTTCTTATTTTTGCAGACTGCAACACCGGATGGTTCGGAAGTGATTGCAGTAAGGAATGCCATTGTACCAACGCAGAACAATGCAACACAGACACGGGTGAATGCAAGGGTGGATGTATTCCAGGGTACATGGGACCAAATTGCTATCAAGGTAATGGGCAACGGAAGTGATGCTCGCCCTTCCTTGTATCCTACCCCTTATGTTTTTGCATGCTGAATGGTTATTCTGTGTTTTGTGTGCCATTCAAATGAAACTCTGCTTTTTTTTCTGTTCTGTAGAAACTTTCTCTTGTGAGTTTGGAAGTCAGTGATTCAATTTTCTTTCATCTTTCTCTGAGTGAAAATGGTAAATGATGCTGCCTAAATAATTACTGAGATTCTGAGATTATCATTGTCATAATTCATAAGTTATTCAGATTTGTTTTATGATCCTTTTTGATTCCGTCAGTACATTTTGACTGCAGTAATATTTGGCCCCTTAACAAACGTATAGCTCTGATGCATGATAAGGAGGCGTAGGTGGCATAACCGTTTTCAGTTGAGTAAATGGAATCGTTGAGCTGAGCCCAAATCCTATCCAAGGCAGTTTGTGTTCATTTTGCTCAAATGCCTTTAGGGAAGGGATGAATCCATCATTTCTCCTGTAAAATAATGGTAGATAATAGGGCAGACTGGGCTCTTTGAACATTGGCTACCAGTCTAAGAGACATATTCCAAACTTGGGAATAGGCCCCGTTAAGGCCAGCAAATGTGGAGCACCGCATTGCTGGCCAAGCATCCTGGTCATCCATTGCATCCTAGTCCATCTTTAGCCATCTGGACGATGTCTTCCTGTGACACCAAGGTAGACAGGGATGAGAGAGTGGGGCTAATGGTGCGCTGCTATCCCTCACTTCAATCAAAGTAAAGTGCATGTCATGCCTTCAGACCATCAAGTGCAGCTGTTGCACCAGTTGGAACTGTATCCATGGTTATCTTCATCCATAAAAGACATACATGGTGTCAACTGCTGAGTTCTTATTTCTCTTTGATTGTTCTAGAATCAGATGTCAAAGATTCCTGGAGACAATTGCCGTTCACAAGTCAGTTTGGAAGAAAAATCATTACACATGATATTTTTATTGTACTTAACAGTGATTGTCCTCATTAATCCTTGACATCTGGAATTATTTATAATTTGTTAATTTTTTAAAATCTCTACCTGGTGAATCACACACCTGAGGAAGGCCAAAGAATAGCTTGACCATAATGTAATTTCAAAACCCCCAAGGATGCAAATGCCAGTCCAAATAACTCATGAAATAATGAAAAACTATCCAGATATAATGAAAAACTAATGTGGGTCACAGCCAAATCAAAGACACAAGTAACCAAAAACTGATGGATTTATTCATATGGAGGAGCCAAAGGATAAGGTTTGTCACTGCACTGATGGTTGTGACTGAATTGACCTCATTGGCTATTTCCTTGTAATGTGCCCTCCAATCTGTGTATGGAAGCACATCATAGAAATTATCATCGTGTTTACTTCTTTGAGTAAATGATTTTACTCAGAAATGATGTGTGAATTTTCCATGTTGAATGAGTTAATAAAACAAAGAAAATCAATCTATTTTCTCACAAATCTCTTATGTGTAAAAATACACACAAATGCACACACACGTACACACACACACATATATATATATATATATATATATATATATATATATATATATATATAGACCTGATGATGTACTTGTACTTATATATATATATATATATATATATATATATATATGTTTAGTTATAGATATAGATATAGGTATATCATTTAGTCTAGTACCTAAAGATGAAAAATCATTTGTTTTACTTCACAAATATTTGCTTTTCAACATGATGTCTCTCCTTGTCACTGTACTTAATTCAATGGTGAATATCACTCACATAGATCAAACATTACACTGAGAGAAAATTTCAGATGAAAATTCAGACACTTATTGAAAGTAGAAGAAAAATTTCCAGTTTGAGTTTTGGCAAAACTTTTGTCTGTCAAAGATTGGATTGTAATATAATTTTCTGTGATTGGTGTCTTTTATCAACACATTTATTGAAGAAGTCGCCAAAAATTTTTCTCCCTCTTCCTGATTTCACTGACTGCCAAACTTCTCTCCCTGCAGCTTCCTCTCTTTATTTTGAATGTTTTCCTTTTCTTCTTTGAGTTGCACGATTTGATTTTTTTGTAAAAAGCTGTCCTTTCCCTCTAAACTTTTAGATCCACAGATCACTTGTAATCAAAATGGAACTCTTCAATGAAGAAGATTTAGAAAAACTCCTTTGTGAATCAATTCAAAGAATTCTTTTTTTTAATTACCATCAAGAGTGCAAGAGAAGTAACTTCAATCAAATGTTACACCCTTTGAATCACTTTCTGAATTACCTGCGGTAAATTCAAAAGTTGAACAATAGAGACTTAAAAACTCTATCACACTATCATATTTTTGCTTTTTCTCACATTGCCTCCTCCATTTTTAGGGGTCATAATCTTTATTTTCCCCTCCTGATAGAAGCTTTTCCTGATATCAGGGCCATCATGAGAATATGCAAGGCTCCTGAACCAAGCAATGTGCTTGATTTGACCTGTAGTATGGGGTTACACTCAGTAATTGAAATTCTTCTAATTGCGGAGTTACAGACGCTATTTCTTCAAATAAATTCATAAAAATAAGTATGAAAAGTGGTTTGAAAGTTTCAGATTGTTGACAAAATTTGAGCTCCAGCTGAAGCAGCTACCGCAGAAGTCAGCGTTATTGATTATCTCCCTTTGATATTTTGAGCTAATTGAGTATAGAGGAGTGAGCGAACTTAGAGCAAATATTTACAAATTTTTATGGCCTATTTTTCATCAAAGATCTGTTGATCCATTTTGGACATTAAAAAAGCATATAAATGTTTACATTTAAGTGCATGATCACTCATAAATGCGTTCATACATACACATATATATGCGTATGTTTACATGCATACTGACGCAAAATGTACATTCATACAAAATATACACACACAATCAAATATATGTGCATATATCTAGATGTGTATTCACGCACACATATATTTTGAAATACATACATTTGTGTGCATACTAATACGTATATATACACACAATCACACACACACATATATATATATATATGTATATATATATGCATATATTTCAGAACATACTTTGACATGTATTTATACACACATATATTAATGTATGCACACATGCATTGATCAATTAGAT
>OY735200.1:89512649-89622649 GCA_963457665.1 Thysanoteuthis rhombus | reverse complement strand
TATATATATGTTTATAAGTATACATATGTATGTATATATATATATGTGTATAAGTATACGTATGTATATATATATATATGTGTATAAGTATACATATGTATATATATATATATATATATATGTTTATAAGTATACATATGTATATATATATATATATATATATGTTTATAAGTATACATATGTATGTATATATATATATGTATAAGTATGTATGTATATATATATATATGTATAAATATATTTATGCACGTATGTAACACCAATATGTATACATGTATACATATTTATTTATATATGTATAAGAGTATGTATGTATATATATATATGTGTATAAGTATATATGTATGTATATATATATATATATAAATGTATAAATATATGTATGTATATATATGTGTGTATATGTGTAAATATCCATATATGTATATGTGTAATTATATATGTGTATATGTATATAGATATATATGTATATAAATATACATGTATATGTATATGAATATATATATGCATGTATATAAATATGTACTGGTATGTATGAAATATGTACATGTTTGTATAAAATATGTACATGTATGTATATAAATATGTACACGTATGTTTATAAATATGTATATGTATGTATATAAATATGTATATGTATGTTTATGAATATATATGTATATGCATATAAATTTGTATATGTATATAAATATATATTTGTATTTTTATATAAACATATATATATGTATATGAATGTGTATATATACATATGTATGCATATCTATAAATGTATATGTACATATCTATACGTATATGTATATATATTTATAAGTGTATATATATATAATGCATATATTTTCTCAATTAGTAAGAAATGAACAGAATATATACATATATATATATAAATATATATATACATATGAAGAATGCTGTTCAAAGACGTAATAAGTCTCCTTTTTTCTAAAACTGTATGTAATCAAATTAAAAATAAAATTCTTGATCTGAACTTTTCATCGTATTAAAACCTTTTAAACTGCATACATAAAAAGGTTGCAATACGATGAAAAAAAATCAAATCCAGAATTTGATTTTTTCATTTACATTAAGCAGATATTTTTCCGAAAAGGATGCTTATCGTGTTTCAGCAGCAAGATCTTAGAATTTGACCATTGGTATTGCTGCATGATACTGCCTGTCCTCACATAGTGATCATGCCTATCCCTCAGTAGCGAATGTGTTCATGCCTGCTCCTCATGTAGCGAATGTGATCATGCGTAGGAATGAGAGGTTTTTGTACCTCAAGCATTTATAATAACTTGGAAGATGTGATTGAGATAAGCTTGGAAACCACACTTGAAATCAGAGATTGTTTATTCACTATCAAAATCAACATTCTCACTTCGCACCTATCACAACAATAGCAATAACAACTATAATAATGATAATAATAATAATAATAATAATAATAATAATATTAATGATGCTGACAACGACATCAATGACCACATCATCATCATGAATAACTGAACGATGATTGTTAAAATTTAAAGTCATGTAAAAATACTCCATTCAATAATAAATATGGTCAGAATAATTTCTATTTATGACATCACTGACATATTCTACAGGAAAACAACAGAAAGTTAGAAGAAATATTTAGAAACATCTAAATTCTCAAAAATGTAGTTGTTATTTCTACTAAAACTCATTTAAAATAGAGTTAAAAAAATGCCTATTTTCTGGAGAATCTAGATGTTATCAATTAACTTTTCGGTATAAGGCCCCGAAAGGTAAAAAAAATCATTCTTCCAAAAACCCCCAAATATTTTTAGAAGTGGACTAATGGAGTACTGACGCCAATTTTCAAGACTGTATACAAAACAGCATGGCACAGAGTGCTGCAACTCACAAACACATGAACACACAAACACACACACACATATAAAAAATCTTTAGAACCTTTCACTATCTTTGATGGTTATGGTAGTTCAATACAAAGAAGAAGAAGACGCTAGGCAGGAGAATCCTTATAAATGATCTTTTCAAAAAAAACTGGAATGTCTGGAAACTTTGGTATTGAATCTATTCAGACAATGGCATAATTGAAATCAACAAGAATACAGAGGAGAGTTCTGGAGTTAGAGAGATACAATCATTTGAAACAAGTGAGAACCATCAGATACTAGTTAAAAATAAAATAACGATACTTGTTGTTAATGTTATCATTATTATTATATCCTGGAGTCTTTCGAAGTGTAGTAGAAAAGAAAGTAATAACATTCACTTGAAACTGCCTTTTATTTTCTAAGACAAATAATTATTTGATTATGGACTGAAAAGTTCTTGAAAACTTTTTAAGTGCTTTTTACAAAATATCCTAAGTGCTTCTTTGAATCTACAAAACCAATGTAAGACATTTTGCACTGAGACACATTCTGTTGTCTTCCATTTGGAATTAGCCTCTGGAGCTGATTGGGAAAAAAACTAAATGCAGTGAAGAGCCATAGAAAAATACATTAATTAATTTATAGCTTCCACTTACAATATGGTGGTGCAGAGTGACATTACTCTTACTAGCATGGGAAACAGATTCAGTGAACCAAGTCCGTATTTTGGCCAAATCCACTTCTCCAACACTCTCTTTTAAGAGACAACTCCCAAGGGAGAATGAAGGCCATTGACAAAGTCCCAGTTTCCATGCTTCAACTTTGTGTTTCCTACAAGTTTCATGTCTTGTTAAAGCCAGGAGTTCAGTCTTTTATAACCCCTACCTTTGCAGGATGCTAGACCATTGAAAGAATACCTTCAACCTTATAACAACAGTTCGAGTGCCATGACCACTCAGTGAACTGAGGGGAAATACAAAGTAAAGAATTTTTCTGAAATCATTTTACTTAAAGACATTCCCCAGGGTCCATTAAGTGTAAATACCAAATTTGTGCAAAATCTGGTTGGGCTATTGGACTTTGCCAATGTTTACTAGAGAAGGGACCAGTAGCAAACGGATCCAGTTATTTGATATAATATATATATAGGCATATGAGAAATGAATGACAATATTGGAAGGTTTGCTTTATATTATTGAAGTTTCCTTCCTGATGTTTCGTCATTTTCTGGAGTTCTTCAAAGGCAAATTATATGAGGATACAAGGAGACAACTATTGTTCAAAGCTGGAAATTTTTTAATTGGGTGTTATTTTTATGAAATGATTGCAATAATAGGAATATGTATACCTGGCGCATTAACATAAACGAAGAAAGATCATGCCATCAGTCTGGTTGTTGGTAAGTGGGGATTTCTTATCTAAGTGTGTGAAAATGATATAAAAATGATGTCCAAACTCTTTTATCATTTTCACATCATGTACTGCTGATGAAGGTTTAAGAATATATAAGCTGAAGGTAATTGTTCAAAACTATCGGGAATACTCAGCATTGCCCATGGGAACTTGAAATATAATCGAACAAGAAAAATATGTTCTTTGATGTATTTCTCTTTACACAACAGCACAAATGAAAAAACAATTTTTTACTCAATGTACAAATAAAAAAGTGGTTGTAGCTGTAAAAATATTTGGATGCACAAAAAAAGAAGAAATGATGTTGTCAATTAGTTTGACAGGGCTTCTCTTAACACTACATAAGTATTTCTCTCATTTGGTATCAGTATGAAAAGGCTGATTGGGGATCCAACCCTAATATAAACAATATGGAGCTGTCCTTGGGAAAAGCATGGACAAGTCAGGCAAAGGCCAGCAATCGCAAGAAATTGCCTCTATACCTGGATCACTAAAAAGTTTGCATTTAGAAGAAAAAAAAGGATGAATGCAGATAAGCACAAATCAGGGACCAATTTAGCATAAACTTACATTGTAATTTGAAACCATCACTAAAATGGTATTATGGGGAAATTTCCAAAGAACGAAAAAGTTGTTTTTTGTCGACATAAGGAGTAATGTTTAAATTTTCAGCCCTCTAGCTTCACTGGCGTAGCCTGTATACATGATACACAGCCAGCCAGCCTGCCAGACCAACTTGAAAACTGAAGAAACCTGTGCTGACAGTTTTGGTGGACAGTTTCTAATATATATAGTCTAAAAAGCTTTACAGCTTTAAACACTAAATATATAGAAAAAAAAAGCTTTTTTCCAAAAATTAATATCATTTCAATCTATCATTTTTCAATATCTGTTAATGTAATTCATATAATTTTCTCAGTGGATTTTATGTTTTACACTGAATTAGATATCATGGTACCATTTGTGAATTTTTCTGGTTGAAATCATCAGTTATTTGCCCTTAAGCTATGATTTTGATACATATAGCTTTATTTTATTATTTTTAAGGTCATATCATCATAAATGTAGTTTGGTATTTTATGCCCAGTATCATCATTATGTATTGTATAAGGATGTCATCTTATATTATAAATCATTAAATTTTTCGAAACAAAAGGTTGACTCACTTGGGTTATCCAAAAAACATGTTTGATAATGTTGGATTAATGAGTATGATGATAGACTTGTTGTTTATGTCACTTCTAGTGAGTGTTCACCCATGTGGATATTAAATCTGAGTCAGTTTTAATCTCGAACTGCATGCAAACCAACTTATGATATCATCTTCAGGAATACAAGAGATTTGGAAAAACTTCTTGGAGATGATTTTTTACCTGCATATCCAACTGAAGAATTTTCCAGAACGTTTCAAGATCACTAACCTTACACTTTATATATATGGCTGGCTGGACTTCTCACACAACAGGATGTCCCCAGCAGCCTGGATACCATTTCTTACTCACAAAGCAAAGCTTCCGATGTTGGACTCAGGTTCCACATCAAACCTATAACCTCTAAAAGCACACACACACACACACACACACACACAGCACTCACTACTAAAGATGGGAATTCCTTCCAAAACATGTCTATGCCATTAACAAAAAGCATTTACGGATAAATAAACCTAACTTCAAAACACTTTACTCCCAAGTCTGTCTCACTCTCTACAGTTCATATTATATGTATGTATATATATATATATATATTTGTGTGTGTGTGTGTGCAGATAGAAGAAAACCAACAAAATTCAAAATGCTTATCTTTAGTGCAAAATGAAATTCAGTAACTACTTGGTAGAGGCATCTTCATTTGATGAGCAAGAAGTTTGTCCTGACACTGCAGGTGCTTGTGATTGCCAAATAATTATAGGCCTACAAGCCAGGAGGCAATTCAGGCCAAACTGAGCACCTGCAAATCAAGCCCTTTCCCCCTTTTAATCAAGAGTTCCCACATTTCGATGCAAACCATAGTATGTTTGAATAACGAGGTCATATTCTTAAGTCAATTTCGTGTCAATTACAGTTATACATTAACGGATACACAAGTTGCAGGCTTTGAAAGTTATTAAGTGCTCAAAATCTTGGCAACCTTGAAAAGGAATGCAGAATGCTAGATGTTAATTTCTTACCTGTAAAATGAAAGCTGGTTATAGATATACAACAAATTAAGTATGACATATTTTTCTGTTTTTTACCCTCAGCTTGTTTCTTTATTCTCACTATTCAACAAATATTTCCTTTTTTTTTGATTTTTAAGAATTTTTTTTTTCAAAATTTTTACTACCATATTTTTCCATCTTTGAAAAAAAATTGATTTTCCTTGCATGAGGCATTATCCCTCTTATTCTCAGACTTCTTAGCTGTCGTATAACCTTCTGTTGTTGCTACCAGCTGATTAATTCTTATTGTCAATGTATTTTTTGATTTTATTTAATTTTTGCCTGCAACAGCGTGTGCAACACCTGCCAGTGTTTTTGTGTTCTCTTCAATTGCTACAAAGCTTTTCTTCACCACAGCATGTTTTGAAGTCGTTTTTTCTTTTACCTACATTTTTTCTTGTTTTTATCTATCTCTGTTTCATTGTATCCTTTTATCTAAATCTGCCGATTTAAAAAAAAAAATCTACTTCTCATTCTTATAAAATCTTCCACTTGCGGTTGACATTAAATAACTGAAGCAAATGCAAGTGAGGATCTTAGCACACCCATCAAATGCATTAAATTTCTCCGATTCGTGGTAATTTCCTCGTTTATGTTCGTAAAATAGTTTGAGAAGAAAGTTTTTTTAGTCTTTCAATTTTAGATGCTTTCAATCCATTAAAGCAGTGGTCTCGGAACAGGGGTTCGACAAATAGTGCTCGGGGTTCATCAGCAATCTTCCCTCAAAGCCTGAAATTGAGAATCTTTTGGCAGAGAAACTATATCATCCATTGCACAATTACTAAAAGGCATCAGTATTGTGCTCAGACTAGAATCATATATTAGGATCCAAATGAAAAAAAAGAATTTTTTCTCAAAGGTCGAAAATTGTTATTGATTACAGTCTAAAAAATAAATGTTAAAAATAAGGGTCTGTCAAAATATTTCCTTCATAGAAGAGATCCTCTGTTTTTTTCAAAATCTCGAAACCACTGCATTAGATGTTTGAAGTAGCAGGAAATTTGTTAGTTTGTAGAAGAAGATTTTCTAGGTTTCACGAAGGGCTTCTACTTACTATGTAACTTTAATGCTAAGCATTCGCTCTCTGATATTTTTACTGAACTACAGTTTACATTAATTATTTTCTCCTTGGTTGGATTTCATTTTGTGTGAATCTTCTAATCTATTTTAATTTTTAAACATCATACGGCTTGAACTATTTTTCAACAAGCCATCATGTAATCTGTATTTCAGTTCTCAATTCTGTAAAAATCACAGAAATAAGCACTCAGTTTAGCATTATAGTTACATTGTTCATAGTACCATTCCATCTTCAAGAAGATCTTTTTTCTTAAAAACTGACTAGTTTCCTAATAGTTAGAAGGTTTAATACATTGGAAAGTGCCTAAAATTGATATAAACAGTTTCTTCTCTTCTAGAACTGATTTACAAACATTAAAAAGGAAATTTCCCAATTTTTCATCTGTTCACATCCAATATTTTCTTTGCAATCATCACAAAATTAATAATTAACATCAAATAATACTAATAATAAAGAAATACAGAAAAGAAATTATGGTTTCCACGATTGCTCCTCCTATCTACATCATTGTAATAAGCAATATGTCCATCTGTCTGTCACGCTTGTCAGTCTGTCACACTTTTGAGATACAAATTTCTAATTGAAAGGGATTTGTACCACATATACTGTATATATACATATATATATATATATATATATATATATATGTACGTATGTTTATATATATATACATATGCATATATATATATACGTATGTATAAGTATATATACGTATGTATGTATATATATGTATGTGTATATATACGTATGTATGTATATATATGTATGTATATATATATATATATATATGTATGTATATATATATATATATATATGTATGTATATATATATATATATATATATGTATGTATATATATATATATATATATATATGTATGTATATATATATATATATATATATGTATGTATATATATATATATATGCATGTATAGATACATGTATACATATACATATGTACTAATGAGCCAAAACCAAATTATCCAATAATTTTTGCTAAAAAAAATATAAAATTACCGGATAAAAAAGTAAATAATTGTTAAATAATTGGATGAGTCGGCAACAAACAAAACAGCCAACCAGAAAAAAACAAAAATGAAAAATAAATATATTCTATCTTATATTTCATGTTAAATTTATATTCATTTCTGTATTTAAAATATGAAATATGGAAAATTAAATGTCGGATAAAATTATTGGTCTTAAATATCAGTTTTCATGTGTCTACTTTATATGGTTGAACAAAAATAGACAGGCAAAGTAGCGTATTTGTAAACAAAAAAAGCTGGTAGGATGTTCGGCCAGAAATAGACAGGCCTGCTGGTATAAACAGAAAAAAGGTAAATATAGATAGAATGAATATTTTTATGAATGTATATAATAATGGAAAAATATTATTTCTTTTCTGTATTTCTTTACGATTAAATCTCCCAACTGACAAACCTGAAAGAAAATTAAAATCTGAGCGGACGGATTTTCAGTTTATCTTAATTCATATATAACGAAAACAGGAAATTATTAAGACATAAATATAAAGAACTGTTTTATTTAATACACATACTCATACATATACATATACATACATATATATATATATATATATATATATATATATATAATTTTAAATCATGTGTATTTCAGCTGTAGTTTTTCTCATAAACATATTTCATTAAAAAACGACAGACAAATATATGCATATATATATATATATATATATATATATATATATATATATATATCAGGATGATCCATCCTGCCCAAAATGCTAAGGACTTGGATTATAGTTGCTAAAATATAATTTGAATGGTTTCCACTTGTGTTCGGAGTAATTCACAATAATTCATCACTTGATGATAAATACTTTATTTATTAATGAAATTGCTGAGATTTTGGCAAGGCAAAAGTCATTAAATCATATTTCAAGAACTATAGTCCACCAAATTGTTGGCCTTTTTTGGAGGTTATCCCGTATATGTATTTATATATATTTAGTGTCTCTGAGTGTGTAGAGAGAGTCTGTCTTGTGAACTGTAATGGTCCTGCTGATGCCATTAGTCTATGTTCAAGCCTTGGCACAAGCAAAAATTTTGAATGCAGATTTTCAAGACAGGCATATCTTCCCTATAAACAATCTTCCTATCTTCTTATCTTTTACCTGCCGAAAGTATTTTATAAAATGAAACTTTAAAAGAAATATATTTCCTAATTAGAGACTCACCTTACTACTGAAATGGAAAATTTTTTAGGCTTTTCAAGATCATGTTAGAATATCTTGTGTAAAGAGATAAATTTGAATTCGTTTCATCTACAAGTACATTGCAAATGTGATCTGTCGGAAATTGAAAACTATTAAACCTACTTTTGTTCTTGGAAATTCCTGTGAAGTATAGAGTCACATTTCAGCTCCAGTAGCAAGTACATTTTATAAGGTGGAGTTGCTCATCCCTCACCTAGATTGGAATTCTCTACAGGGCTAAAGGGTTCAAAATGCCCTGCTATTCCACCCATAGCTGAACGGAGAAGATTGATTCATGCCTTTCCCAAAGGGCATTAGTGCTTAGTAAACACAAGCAGTTTTGGTCAAATCTTGAACTATGTTCACCAATTCTGTTTTCCATGGGGTAACTGTTGCACCTTTCCACTTCTTCTTGTCCAAGCGGTAACAAGAAAACAGACTAGAGAACCTCCAAGAAAGTCAAGAGCCCCCGAGAACCTTATGAACACATCAGAATTCTTTATGAAAAGAAATAAATTTGAACTTGTTTCGTTTACAAGAATATAACAAATCTTCTCCTTAGCAGAGGCTGCTAGACATCACATGGAGAGATCACAAGACAGCACATTATAGGAGAGAAGGAACAGAGATCAGAGATATCATGAAAACCATTTAAAAACTAAAATGGCAGGCCAAGTTGTAAGAATATCAGTCAACAACTGGACATCACAACTCACAACGTGAATCCCCAGAGATCACATGCGAAATTGTGGCCTGCAAAAAATGAGATGATATGATGATCTAGACAAGTTCAAAAAGTATTGGCTCCACAATGTCCATTATCGACAGGTCTGGCGAATCTTGGGGGAGGTGTATGTCCAACAATGGATGTTAAAAGACTGATGACGATGATGATGATATTGTGAATCTGAACCGTCTGAAACAGAAAAACAAACTTTTTAGCCTTGTCAAAATGCAGACAAAAGAAAAAAAAAAGCTCCTCAGGAAAGACTTTTTACAAAGTTAGGATTTAGAAAAAAAAAAAATTGCTAATAAAATTTTCTTATCTGATATACAAAGATTTTTGTATTGTTCACTAATTGCCAAACAAAGGCTTATCTTAACTGGTCAAACATTTCTTTTTTTGTCTTCGAGAGCTCTTGCTTTGAGTTTACTTTCCTGATACTTGGAAAACTTTTCCTCACTGAAAGAAACAGAAAACAAAAGATTTTTCTGGTACCGAGTGTACTGCACTCTTTATTTACTTTTGTCTAAAAGCAAAAACAGAAGGGTTATAAAGGTTGTTTACCTAATGATAATGTTGATTCTACTGCTTATTTAAAACCAGCTTTTATAAAATGGTTAATTCACATTTAATCCTAAAATGTTTCTCATAAAAAATTCATTTCATGCCTTTTTGGATTGTCTAGAACAAGAAAATCCCAACAGTTTTAAAAAAAAAGGTCTACAATCAACGCATTCTCTTAATGACTAACTATGGAGCCCAAACATGGAATCTAACCAAAAGGTTGGCTCTCTGACTAAGAACCATGCAACATTCACTGATGAGATCTTGCCTAACATCATATGCAGAGATCAGAAGACAGCATTTTATATCATAAAACAAACAAGGGTCAGCGATATCATCAAAAAACCCATTCAAATGGTTGTGGGCAGTCTAAGTTTCAAGAATGTCAGATAACTGTTGGATGTCATGACTCACCATGTGGATCCCGAGAGATAAGATGCAAAATTGTTGGCTGGCCAAAAATTAGGTGGCATGATGATCTAGACGAGTTCAGGAGGTATTGGCACTGCAACACGAATGTTCGAAAGATCTGGCAAATCTTTGAGAATGTCAATATCCAATGAAATATTACTGCTGATGATGATGAATATTGCAAGAAGCCTTTTCATGATTTTGTTAAATCTGTGAAGAGTTAACATTTATGTTGAAATTCAGGGTTCCATAATGGTCATCAACACTGAAAATTGAATCAGTATAACGAATTAGAATTTTGGCAGAGGCTATATATGCTTTCCTTGCACTAATGCTCTTGGGAAAGGTACAAATCTTTTTCTCTTTTCACTCTACCCCATTGCCTGGTATCTCATCGAATTGTCCTGGCACGCTATGGTTGTTGATAGAGAAGAGAATAGATGGATGGGCATTTGGGCAAACCACTCTCCCATAACTACCTCACCTGCCCAGGAAGCAGCAGCTAAAAGCTGTTGTTCACTGAGTCAACCTAGTATAAAGTATATATATGTATATATATATATATATACATGATGTTTGAGCATATTCTTCACAATTTACACATTTGCATATCTATCTTTACAATAAATATTTCGATTTTCTTTTACATATTTATGATAATAATGATTGACAATAAGGAACCGAATCGCCATAGACTTGTATTAAATATCTCAAAATTTTTATCTCATTTTATATACAGTCCAATTCAGAAATACTGATGAATTATGAATAAAATGCAGTTATATGTTTTCAAAATCATCAATTGTTTTTTGCACTACTAAATATAATCAACTTATTTTCATCGATAGATATTTGTTTCATTTCTATATCATTATATCCACTTATGAATATATATATGGTGTTCATAAAAAATATGACTGCATTCTTAGTTAAGCATATCAGCCAATCAGCTGATTGTAAATTTAAGGGAGGTAACTTATAACTTTCTTTCAAAAGTATTATTTCCTTTTCTCTATGTTGTATTTTTTAACACCCTGTATACTCTCTGTACAGTTTCACATCAATCAAGTTCAATCATGACAATTAATACTTACTAATTTTAATCTGATAACAAATATTAACAACTGTTTATCCTTCTCTTAATAATTCTCTTCTTTATTTTCTTTCCAATCCAACATATTCCCAACCTTCACTGAAACACACTTCACCCCCACCAATCTCTCAAAAACCTCACAACCCAACACACAAAACTCATTGTGATCCTTACTGATTTGTCACAACCAATGATCTCTTCTTATGATTCCATTGTAATACATGATTGGCCATTTCGTTCATCTTTTTAAATGTGTTCACACAGCTCAATAAGACACTTTTTTAGTCAGTTGCTCTGTCGGTCGGTCGGTTGGTTCTAGTCAAGTTAAACAACAGAAAAAGGAAGGAAGCAAGGTGTGATGTCATCAAAAGAACATCTATCCTGACAAACTTTTTATTCCCCTGCTGCTGCAAGAAACACTAACAGTGTCCATTCACAGTTTTTATTAGAAATAGTACTCGTAGAATTGTAGACATGTTCTAATATTCTACAAGTATGAGAATCAGTTGACACAAAAAACCTTTACTTGCACTTCTTCCTCCATCTTTTCCTTCTGATATTACTATAGATGGTTGATACATCACTGAACTTGTGGTTCCAATTTCTCTATCACTTGCAGATAACCCATCAAAAATGATGGTTCTTGTCATTAGATTATAAATAACTAAAATATCAGATCAAAATATATTAGATTAAACATCAAATTAATAAAATCAAATATCAAATATTTTGGGTTTGTTGCCCATTGTATGATTCGAATAAATCCATAATTTGTTTCTCCAAATCAAACTGATGTATGCTTCCCAGTGACATAGAACGAAGAATCATCTTTCTATTTAGAGTTTTAAGTGGATTAAATGATAATAAATAGTTTTACTTTGCCTGTCCCTTTCCCACATCTTATATTGAGTGGGTTGGAAAGTATAGGATCTGCTCCATCTCTTCAGTCAGTTGCAGTGAGTGGTAGTCCCCTATATACCCCCCTTGTAAATCATTTGTTTCATAGTCCTAAATATTCATTAGATATTTGTTTCATTCATTTGGTACTGCTTGAGTAATTTAGTACTCTGCAAAAAATCCGTAACCCAATTGTTTAAATATTGTAAACAACTCCTTTCCATCATTCAATGTTTTATCTTATTTGATTCTACATTGTTTCCGCGTGGTCCATGATCGAAAACTCTTGATCTCAAAGCATTTTGAGAGTTAACTTTTCTATTCTCTCAGTTAAACTTACTACCTCAGCCTTTATAATTTTGAAATGAGTCATCATTATTTCGAGAGTAGTTTAGACGATGGATCACATGCTTTTTTCTTTTTGGTTGATTAATTGTTTTCTGAGAAATGGTGACAACTTAAGAAACCAAAATAATGAGATCAACAGTACAAAGAACTTTCGAAAGAACTTCCTCAGCCTCGTTTATTTGCATATTTTTCAAATCCTTTTTCTTTCATCTTGGTAACTTTCAGGAGTTAGTGTCTATTCCTTCATTTGTAAAGTACTTACTACACCCTTCACCATACAGAGACATGTAAAATTAAATAGACACCAACGGTATTGCTTTAACTTTATTTGAGCATTTACAATAGAAAATAGAAAGTTTCAACTTCCCTTTAGCCAGTCTAAGAGCAACAACCAATTTTGGCAAAGAAGGAATAAGTTCTGAAATTGCAATTCAGACCATTCTGGGTGTAAGAGATTCAGCAAATCTGAACATGTTGCTTGCTGTTTAGACTTCTTACGCAAGTTCTTATCTTAAATTGTCCAAATATAATCAATGGGATTCATGTCAGGGAAGGATGAAAAGTGGCTTCCTTCTGGTTGCTCATTTAGAATAATCATGTTGATAGATATTATTTTTTTGCTGTTCTTAGGCTGATTTGAATTTTTTTCTGTCGTTTGTGGAGCATTAAAATTAGGGTTGTTCTAAACATGAAACTAAGGGTGTTCATCAATTTCATGTATGTCTCTGTACATTAGACCAAGAGTAAGTTATATAAAACCTTTAGACAAGGATTGCCACAATAAATATAGATAGTTTTATTAATTCAACTCTAAAAAAATTCATATTGTGTTGGATTTCCTTTAGTTATGGTCTAGCAGATGCAAGAAGAAAGCATTGAAAAAAAAGGGTTTCACCCATTAATTTCTTGTTGCTCCCTGCTAGGCCATTCAGTGGGTTCGGAAGGGGGATTTTGGCTTGCATCAGTGAACATGGTTTAGAGATCGGTCTCCTCCAAGGATTAATGGGATTCCTATAGGAGGCTCTCTAAATGATCCCCAGCTGTTTTCAGCATCTGGTACTCCCAGATGGTCAACCATTTTGGTATTGACCAGTTACTCAGCTTCAGTGACTGAATAGGAACCAGTGTGTCCAACATGATCTGACCTTGACAGTAAAATGGGTTGTTTTTTTTGGTTTAGTATACAAAAATCAAAGCAATTTAGGTTGAATGATTGTTTTCTCGGCTCATAAAACCTTGAAATAAATAGAAGTTTAGAAGATAATTCTTTACTAGTTGTCTATGGGTAAATTTGCTCATGCCGTGAATTGAACCCAGGACCTTCTGTGCGTAAGGCAGATGTGCTAATCATTACACTATCTGAGTGGACTTTATGGCCAATAATACTCTCCATCAATCATTTTTCATTGACTCTTATTCAAATAGTTCCCATCACTCATTTAACGAGTGGAAATATCTCCATCATTTCTCAACCTGTCTCTGTTATCACGAGCCCCTTGGGCAATTGTTGAGAAGTGCAGGGTCCCTGTTCTGATCAATATGCTGAATATTGAAATGTGTTTTGGTGGCTACGTTTTAGTTTCTATTAATATGGATTTTCACATCATCTATTCCAGATCTTTGTTTTATATTATTGGAAATGTCATAAATGGGTTTTATTAGATTTTCATGATAGCACTTGACAAGGGTTTATGAGATAGGCTTTTAAAATAACCTGATGGGTGATTGAATAATTATTAGGTCCATTAGCAATAGCAATCTGCAGCTTTGTGATAGAGCATTGGACCAGAGGTCATAAGCTTTAAGGTTCAAATTAGGAGAGTTAGTTTTCTGTTGCGAGAACCCAAGTACAGAGGTGTAGCAAAAGGAATCAGTTGCCCCTCAGGCATAGTTGTTAATGAATAATGCCGGTAAATTGATAATTATGCCATCCCTTAGGATATCACACAACTGCACCCCCCCCCCCCCCATCCCCAACCCTCGGTTGCTGTCTTTGCCCCCAGCAGCTGAGAAACCTTGCTATGCCACTGCCCAAGTAGTAGAAATACAAAAACTATGGGGTAGAGAAGCAGCCTATAGATTATATCACATTGAGAAAACTCACCATTATTTTTGGATGATGATTCTGTGGTGTGACTCTCAGAGGAGTTAACTTGTATTAGTGGTTCTCAGCATGGGCACTAGTGACTCTCTGGGGTTGGAGGTTTGGTTCTAGTGGGCATTGAAGTACTAGGGACCTTAAGGGAGAGTTTGAGATTCTAAAACATCTATGATTCTGTTTTACAGATGGCTGTTGTGTAGTCATATCTGCTTGGAAATTCATTGGTATAATTACTTTAACGTCTTCCTCTGTGAAACATTTTAACTCAAGTTTGATGTTTTTCTTTATAACGACAAGCTACCACTTGTCTCTAAAAATCTGAGTACTTCTCTTATCAAAACTAGAGTGGGCTGTTGACATTTAGCTGGAGCAGAGCATTGGGTTCAAAAAGGTGAGAAAACTTATATGGATCATCACTGTGTGTCTGTCCCCTTTCCTGCTCTGATGAATCAGTGAGTTAGATGCTGCCTCTATTGTATATTCAGGGAGTATTAGCTCATCCAGGATGGTTTGTAGGAATTGTAGTTTTTTACTGGAATATTTCTCATTTCACCTTTGAGGGAGTTGAACAGTCAGGACGCCTGCAACCTATTGTTGCTATAAGGTAAAACCATGTTAATGTCTCTGATGCCTATAAGTACATTTCTTTTGCTATGAATAGAATAAAGATTGTATATAGCAGAAGCGAGAAGGCCAATCATGTTTCTTTTTTCCTTTTTCTCTTGATTCTATGCTTGTGTATTTCCCTTTTGGCTACATGTTGCACTGCTTTTTGCCAGAATGCTCCCGAGGCTTCTATGGCTCGGGATGCTCAAAAACCTGTCATCGCTGCCATGTATACTCATGTGATCGCTTTAATGGGACCTGCAAGTTTGGCTGTACCACCGGTTTTACGGGCCCGCAGTGCAGCCAGGGTAAGTAAGTGACCAGAAATTGAGTGATAAAAAAAAAAACAAAGTGGTCTTTATAGATTTCTTCAAAATTCTTACTGGAATCTGGAAACATTTTAACATTGGGTTCAAGTCTCTAGAGCAGCCTTTCTCAGCAGGAGCCACATGGCCTCCTAAAGGGCCCTTGCACATTTGAAAGGGATAATGGACTGAAATAATAATACCATTTATGTCAGCATATAATTCAACCCGAAAACTGAGATATTAATTCGTCTATTCCAATATTTGCTGGTTCAGTGAACTTTCTAAGATAAGGCAACATTATGTCCCTTAATGTCAAGTACGTAGTCTAAAAAAGCTGATATGATCCATTAGAGGAAATACATGATGCTTGAAAAGTTGACTTATAAGCCGACATAAATGGTAAGAGAATTTCTGCTCATGCTGCATCCTTGTTTGACTGTTGGACCTGGAAACTGAGAGAAGCTCTTTAGGGGGATGTGGCCCCAAAAGGTTGAGAAAGTTGCTCTAGAGAATGTTAAAGATTCCAAATTTAGTTGGAGACAGCACACAGTCATAGGGATGTTTTTCCTTCTTCATGTTTTCACTATCAATTTCCTATTCATGGAAATCCAAATTTAGAAATTCTGATTTTCTTGTATGGTAAATTTTTATCATTATGAAAATTTATACTTCTGACAATATAGATACTCTGCTTTTAATCAACTAATTCTTATAACGGTCAACTTTTTGTACAATTATCAAGTCATGACATCTAATGGTTCAGTGACCATGATTTTGCTGAAAAGAGAATCACAAAATAAGGTAGAATCTTAATTTCTGTGTCTGAAGCAGAAATAACTCCTATTATCATTAAAATGTATTAAGGCTTGCAGAATTATCTCCCCCTCGCTATTTGTTGATGTATATTTTTTCAGTAAAAACAATAGGAAAAAGAACTTTATTTCTATACAAACCGTCAACATTTCATACACTCACTCAAAGTTCATTTATTCAAAGCAATGAAACAATATAATTCATTTAGTTTTCCTTTCATGGGGAGATGATCTGGTAAGCCTTAATTCATTTTAAAGCTAACAGGAGTTATCTCTATTTTATGCACAGGAACTAGGATTTTACCCCAAATAACCTTCTTGTTTAATGAGAATTTCTGATTTTGGAGCATGGAAGATTGTGACCTTTTTTTTCAACTCTTACTGTGTGCTGATTTCTCCAAGCTAAGATTATATATTCCATGTATTTTTTGAGTTTTCATTTAAAAATTGTGGTGAAGCCTGTAGTTATTGCAAATGTTTATAAAATTTAGTATTCACTTCTGCTTTTAATGTTCTTTTTGTTATTTTACTATTTTGATTGTTTTACTGTCGTACACATAAAATTAGTTCTTTTTGTTGACCTTTTTCTTGAATATATCTGTGCTTTTACATGTTTAGATTTTTAGTTCAAAGTGTTATTTGTACTTTAGTAGTGGTACTGTCTGTGTTGTAAGCTGAATGTTTTCATGAATTATTCCTGAATATCAGTGCAAATTCAAAATGGTTTAATCTTGCTTTTCATGAATGAGATTTATGAATGAATTAATGAGATTGGGTCATTTGAATAATTTTTATTAACTTTGATAAAAAAAGGATCTTTCAATTCTGAATTCAAGAGAATAGTGAGAGAAATATCCTCTTTTGAATCATCCTAAAAAATTCTTGGTTTTCCTTATGATTATTTTCTTAAACATCATTATCACTTTCATCTGCATTATCATCTCTAAATTCATCAATATTGTTGTGATTCTAATTATTTTCATTATAATCATTAATGTTGTGAATTTTCAGTCATTATTCTCATTTAATTGAAATTTTCATTTCTATTTTCATCACAACTGATTCAATCATCCTCATTATATTATCATAATTCTAATTTTTATCATCATTTTCATTGTATTCATCTTTATAACCATTTTCAATGTTATCATTATATTTCTTACTTGATCATGCTCAGTATTAATATCATATTCTCATTATCTTTATGTATTCGATTATTTAGATCATTTCATCCATTTTTAACGCCATGCTCTCCACCATTTACTACTACAATCATAACTATCATTTTGTTACAAGGTCTGTGTGGAAAGTATCCAGCCATTTAATATTAATGAAAATATAGCCTACCTAGGGCAATTCTACTTCAAAATTCTCCCTTTATCCCAGCATGTATTTCACTTCTTAAAACGTTCAGAAAATCCTCTTTGAGAATTGTCATTAGCCACTTTGTCACATTCTTCTTAATCTCAAGCTTGCTCAATTGCATCTCACTGCTGACTGAGTAAGCCCCCTGGAGAGTTTGTGTCAACTCATGCACAGTAATACTTTCCAGACAGACCTCATATATGTGCCATTGTCAATATCATCATCATAAGTATTGTCTTCCTTATTATGATTATCACCATCACTATATCGTTTGTTCCCCTGAAGCCTTTTAAAAGTTTCTTTCTTTATCACTTCTTTTTCTTCTATGATGTCCCCTTCTTGCAATAATCTCTATCATTTTTACTTGCTATCCTTCATCTTGCCTTATAAGCCAATAGATTTAAATCACTTCTTGGTGTAACTTGGGAAAATTTGCTATTTATGTTTAATGGCCCAATCACTACTTCCATTATCACTTTTCAAGAACAGATCCAAGGGCCCTCCCTCCTGCTCCAGTAAAGCACAATTTTTCAGAAAAATTTTGATTATTCAGATAAGGAAATATTTATTATAGATGAGAAAACCCAAATAATCCCATGTGATCATAAATTAACCTTAAAAACAAAAATTGATTATATCCATTGTCTAATCAGACAGACATGGTTGGAGAAACAAAAAAAAAATTGGATTCCCTGATTGAAAATCCCAGCCCCCCCTACTCTTACTGTACTATAATTCATCTTGAGTTTTTTTTCTGTTTCCAGTTTCACTCTTTTCTGTTTCATCATTCATCTATCAATCTATCTCACTATTCTCAGCTCAGTTTGATCCATTGAATTTCCAGTCTCAACTCCCAAAATCTCTGGTTTTTATACGGAGGTGTAGTGCTGAAAAAGAAGTGAGGGAACACTGGGCTGTCTGGTCTAGAAATCATACCTGTATTTTTGGTACATCAAGGTTTCAAGTTATCATATTTTTACATATTTTTACATTGTTACAATGCAACGTTTTGGCAAACTTGACAGTACAAACAGGTTACCAAAATTAAGATTTTAGTAGTCTACAGATTGTGAGGGAATACCCCCCCCCCCTAGTAGAAGAACGCCGTTCCCATGTATTTCTCTGCACTACACCACTGTTAATTCAAATATTTGGAACAAATGGTTTGTCTGCTCTCAGCATTTCTTGAGATCCTAAACCAAACATTTTGTTTTTCAAAAACCTATAAAAATTAACCATGAAAAAAAGTTAAATTTTCTGCCTTATGCACCAACAAATTCAACAGTATCTCTCAAGAACCAAATACTCACTTAGACAGAATAAATCTAGATAGTGAGTATCAAGCAAATTCAGAAAAAAAATGTCCTCAAAATAATTTCTTCAATTTAGAACAACTAAATAGGCTAATTTGCCATCTTGGCCTCAACATATCTGACTAGAATCAGATTATCATCAACCAAGAAGAAAAATGGCTCCAAAATCGGACAGACTCTGCATCTCACATTCCCACACTCTGACTGAGAACCAACAAATCCTGGTGTTATCATGGGGAACTACTAGACCTCCTTGGGTTACTAGTAATGATGCCTCGGTCCTGATAAAGTCTTGGTTTGTGGCACTGCTGCTGTTTTCAAAGTAGAAAATTCAGTCCATGAGTCTTGAGAATATCTGAGGTACCCAGGCAAAGCAATGTGCAGGATTTGGCCCATGGGCTGTAGTGCAAACCTTGATTTAATACGTGCCAACCCTGGCTGATATCATCAGAGGGGTAACTCCATGATGCTTTGGCAGCATGAAAATTCAACATTTTCTGTCACTTCAGCCTTATTTTTCTATGATTATAGCCAATATTCAGCTATTTTCTAGCCATTTCTAACTATCAAAAATGGCCATTAAAAGGGAAACTGTTTTTTTTGCACGTTTTGGTGTTTTCTGACATTTTTGGGGGGTGGATTTTATGCAAAAAAAACTTTTTGAGTTGTCAACCCTTGAATGACATCCTGAATTACCACCCCAGGTGACACCAACCCTAGGATCATCACTGACTTCAATAAAGAGTCAAGAACTGATTCAAGCATGAATAAAAACATTTAGAAGTTCAGAAAAGGTTCTCTATGTCTGTTATTCAATGCTATGGACGTGAACTTTATTTTCTAAACTGAATTTTGGAGCCCCTAAATCAGTGGGGCCCCGCAGAACAGTCCATGCAATAAGATGGCCCTAAGTTCTGTATAAGACTTGAAGGATCAATTTGTAGAACTGACAAAATTCAATATTACTTGATCCAATAGTCACTTATATATAACAATGATTCAAAGAAATAACTGACAAGAGTTGAGCTTGGTTCAGTAATAATGAAATAAAGTTTAATAAAAAAAACTGTGTCTAAGGTTGAAAAAATCAGAATTGTGCTTGGTTCAATAATTATGAGATGAGACTTGATTTGGTTTTCAGACCCATACTCTTGACAGCCATAAAACAAAAGATTACAAATATTACTGCATAAATTTCAAGCTGGTTAGTAGAAACTATTTGTGGCTGATGCAGTTTTTTTTTTCAATCACATTTTCATTGAAACTACAGTATTTGATGGCACATAAGACCCTCCTTATTTCAGCAGAAATTTTCTTTAAAAAAAAAGAAGCATTTAACTGATTTTGTTAACTTTTTAACTCTTCCACAAGTCCTTTGATAAATTGGAGCTGGACAATGAAGTTCAGGTTTATCTTTTGAGCTATTTTTTTAGAGGAAAACAGAAAGGGCTCTTAATTGCTGTTAAATACTGTAACTCCAAGATATTACAAAGCCTAGGCAATAACTAAGAATAGTTGGGGTGGGAAGATTGGGTGGAGCCAATTTTCAAATCTAAATGGCTTTTGAATTCAACATTTAAAATCTTGAACCTCGGTTCAAACACAAGCTGTTGAGGCCAATGGAGAATACCCAACTATCTCAGCCACTTTACGAGGTCTGTCCAGAAAACATTCTGCAATTTTGAATAACTCAAAAACTGGTTGTGTGGCCTTGATGTAACTTAGAAAGCAATCAGAGAGGACCTCACTGCGTATGTGCGAACAAATACTTTCTATCGGGGCTACTCAGTCAGTAAAATCAATATCTTGACATCTAGAAGACACTTAGCAAAAACCTATCCATGTACCAAAAAAGCATTTAAAGTATTACACATTTGGGCCTGAGCTTAATTCTCATGAAAAATGGACTCAGCCTCTTTTGCACAGCACTCAAGTCAGGCTGGCTTGGTGGTTGAGGTAGTTGATCATTTCCCATTAGTGCCAGAGATTCATGTTTGTATCCAGATAAAAGTCCAAATTTTAGATACTGACTTTGGAAGCAAGTAGACCCTACCCACTTGGAAGATTGGCAAAGCATAATCTTCCTACTCACATATACCCCAACCTCATTTGGCTTTAAGCTAATTTTAGTAAATATCTAGAAATTTAATGCAAGGAAAATTTTCCCCTTATTTCTTGTCCTGTGTCAGACTCAGTGACTAACAACAGTAGTGAAAGTCTTAACTCTTAAATTCATGAACCACTTGGAACAGCTTGTAATTGACACCGGAACACTTCAATGAATTTAATTAGAAATAATTATTGTGAACCGAATGAAAATAATCAAAAAATTAATCTTATGTTCAAAGGAAAATAATTTTAATCAGAATTTATTTCCCTTGATTTGACCTTCAATCTGTCTAAAATGAATTCAAGAGTTACAGATAAAATTCCATCCTGTGTAATATATCATTAATTAGAAAACTGTAAGTATCTGCGAGAATCTTTTGACCTTTCTTTTTGCACATATCCTTACACAAAGTTTGTTTTTTGTCAGCAGAGTGTCCCCATGGCTCCTATGGACGGGACTGTATTGAGAAATGTTCTGCAACATGCAGGGATGCATCTTGTAACCGCTTCAATGGAAGCTGCACCCATGGATGTGTGACCGGCTATACAGGACCCCAGTGCCAAGACAGTGAGTGCCGAATTAGGAGATCGAAACAACATCATCTTAAATAACTGCATGAATTTTAGATGGCTCCTTACTGTCTTTGTGAACTTTTTAACATCTTGTTATTATTACAAGTAGTTGTCCTCAGTGTGAAGATTGCATTTGAAGTGTTTTTATATTTTTCTGTCAGCTTTGTTTAGATCTTCAGTCTTGTTGTTTTTGTTGTTGTTGTTGCCTTATTCCATATTTTCAAGGGTCAGGGCAGGATCTTTCCCCTTGCCTGGGTTGGTTATTTTTCAACTTATATTCATGGACCACTTGTAACCGTCTTGTATTGACAGTGGAAGTCTCCAATGGATAGAATCAAAAATGATGGAACTCTCACGTGAATTGAATGAATAAAAAATCAAAAATTCAATTAATGGGGATATAATTTCAGTTGGGAGTTATTGCCATTCATGAAGTTTACGAATTTAAGAATTATCATAGAGATCAGCTTGTGCACATAGAGTCCATTCTTTTAGGCTCGGTACACTTCCTCAGTAGCTCAATTAGTAGAGACATCCAAGGCGACCTCCAAGCTGAAGGGTTTTTTTTTTAGCCCTCTGTTAGATGGACCTCGTTACTGAGCTGAAGGACCCCATCTGCCCAGTTACTTTGCTCAAAGCTAGGGATCGGGAAATGATTTTATGCCTTTCCCTCGGATATTAGTGCAAAATGCACACATACTGCCTTAGCTGCAATTTGAACTCTGTTTGCTGATTTTATTTTTTGTGCTGCACCTTTTTGTTCCTTCGTATTTTGCATTTAATTCCTAACGTCATGAACCTCTCTGAACTGCTCCTAATTGACAGTAAAGCTCTTTTATGACAGAAACAAAGTTTGTTAAATTTTTCATGTCAAATGGAATATGAAATAAATAAGATTTTTTAATCTAAAGTTTGATCAGCAGTTATCATCATGACTTATACAGAGAGAGGAAGGGAACAAGGTGTGGTGAGTTTTTGATATGTCAGCTCTCAGAAGCACAAGTTCTCTTCCATGCAGACATAAGACAATTATAAGAAGGGAGGAAATAAGGGATGGTGAGGGAAGTTTTCCAGTATGTCAGCCAGCCAGTCAGTCAGCGACGGTGATCTGTAAACATGGTCACATGAGAATTTCTTAACATCAGAATAAAGCAGACATTTTGTTTTCAATGTTTGAAAAGAAAAGATGAAAAAAGATGGAAACGATGAAAGGAAATCATTCAGAGGATTTTTGGAGTTCTTCTGTTCATTCTTTGTTATCATCTTAATGTAATTAAAAAGAGATAAAATTTGAATTTTGAAGTCTTGAATGTTCTCAATTGATTCTAGTTTAATTAAGATTAAATATCGTCTCAGACTTGGAAAAACACAAAATAAAAATCAGGCTTTTAATAATTTGAAAATGACAGAAATAAAAATCATGTTTTATTGGAAATAAAAATTTGCTTTCTGTCTGGAAAGTGATTAAATAAAACGCTTTATTTATTTGATAAAATGCAGAGTAAAATACAAATAAAGTTAAAAGTGACTCTGCTTGTTTTTCTCTTGCAAAGTGTAAACACAAGAAATGGCAAAAAAATAGGACATACCTAATGATTTGGGGATGCATATCCTTGATTTGACAACAAAGTGGGTGTTGTGGTTGATTAAAGAAGTGTTGCCAATTAAAGTTTGTTTTTATAACTAAAACTGTCTTTAAAAATGGCTGAAATCAACTCAGTTTTATATATTTTACATATATATAAGATTAATAATTGTGTCATCCACAGACAGCTGTTTCGTTGTATTACAACTCTTCAGTGGGGCTATAGACTATCCATTATCCCATCCAGTACCACGAGGTAGGATCAAAACCTTCACTCCAGACCCAGAGGCTGGTATTTTACCCCTGCCCTATGCAGAACTGGATGGTCAGTAAGACCGAATCAAGCAATATATCTACTAATTGCACGATTCCCCATTTTTATTAAGCACTGCCCAACAAAAGGCGGGAAAAGTAACTTATTTATTGATCACCCCTTTTCACAGTTCCAACCAGACTTGTTTTCAAGTAGTTTTCATACGATTATCCATCAAAAATCCTGATCTCTATCCAACGACACTATATTAATTTTGTTTTTCGGAACAGTGTGAGCATATAAAATCTGCCCCAAAAGATTATTACAAATGTACATTTTCAGTAAGTAATATTGCTTGTTTCAAAAAGCCAGTAGAATTGGCTTATTTTCAAATCTGATAGTCATCATCTCCACAGTAGACACAATTTTGAATTTTTAATGTTGCTGTCTGATCACGTCTCAGATTTTAGTCCAGATAAAGCAAAATCTCATACTTATTACTCTTTATCTATAATTATATATATCTATATATACCTATGAAATTTTCATCATCTTTTGATTAACAGTCTGAGTAAAGTTGTGATAAAAAGAAACCAAAAACAAAGATGAAAGAAAATGCTAGTTGAAAATAAATAACACTCACTTGAAACCGTCAGGCCACCTATATCTTTTGGTAGCATGCCAAATTGGGGGTGATTAATCAGAAAAATTGAAAAATGGGATGATCAATGAATAAGTTACTTTTCTTGCCAAAGGTTGCTCAGGGATCATGAAAAAAGTTTGAATTTTAAAAAAACAATCAGATGCAAACAAAGGGATCAATTTTGTATAAACTTCCAGTGCAAACTTTAAAAACGGAAATTTTGAAAAAAAAAAAAAAAAACTGCTCTTCCTAGCCAAAATAAGGAGTAAATATCATGGCCTGTATGCATTATACACACATATGGAGCCATCCAGACCAGCTTAAAAACTGGAGAAACATACTTTTAGAAATATCTAAAATTATCTTTTCACTAAAATTATCTAAAAAAATATACCAGTACAAGATTTTGGAATTGTTTGTCTCAAAATGATCATAGAGACCTCCAAAGTAACTTTAAAGAATGTATAGGTGGTACCTTATGATGTACTCATGCAAACTTTCAAGGTTGTTGCATCCAAAACAGGACCAGAAGTTCTTAGAGACTGATAGACTCACACAAAGAGGTAAATAGAGAGGAATCTGTAGCCCACTTGGTTGGTTAGTAGAGCAATTTCTGGGGCTACTGTGATTTGATGATATTACTGCCACTGATACTACTAGTATAGCAAAAAACCAGAGAGATCCTGGACAAATAGAAGGTAGGTTGAAAGGTCAGATTTGAAGGATACTTTTGATTTACTACCAATCATAGAGTTCTTGTAGCTCAGTTGGTGTAAGAGGCTGGAACAGTTGACCAGTCTTCCTTGAGGTGAGGGGGATGTGAGTCAGTCTCCTCCTATCAATTATTTCCGATCTGCAACTATCACGTTACAGGGTTGCCACCAAGATATATTCAGAATATATCCTTTTGCCCATCCCAAAGATATATACATATATATATATATATATATATATATTTATATGTGTTACATACAGGTAAGAAAATTATACATCTTATAACGGTTTTTTGTTACACAAGATGAGGGTGCTAGTACTACGCGTTTGTACATGACATACATATGTTAGTATGCCATGTGTTTATGACAAGAAATTAACCTGAGTCACGATCAATAAAGTATTGAAAACCCTGCAATACAATGCGATAGAATTTTGGGCCAAGTACAAAATAAACTTATTAGAGACCATTGACCAAAACTTTCACCAAAACTATCAGTATAAGCTTCTTCAGTTTTTAAATAGGTCTGACTGGCTATGTTTGAATGTATCACGCGTGTAGGCCACACTAAAAGAGCAAGAAAAAAATTACTCCTTATCATGTCAAGAAAAACTTGTTTTTCTTTTTTCAAAATTTTCCTCCTAAAAACCTTTCTCAAAGAGGTTTCAATTTACAATGTAAGTTTATGCTGAATTGATCCCTATTTTTTGAAAAGTCTGGCTTTTTTAGTGGTCACTGCTTAACATAAGACAAGAGAAGAAACTTATCCACTGATGACTCCTTTTTCCAATTTTTAATTGATCATCCCCAGACAGCATGCTTCCAAAAAAGATTGGCCATGTGATTGTTCCTACAGAGTGACTAGTGAGACTTGTACGTCTATGGGTCACGATTTTATAGCAAAAATTTAATCTGGGTCACAATCAAAAAATCTGAAGAATCCTGCAATAAAATGCCCTGCGTTTTTTTTGCTAAGTAGAAAAAAAGTTTATATCGTTCTGATTTTATGTATTTCACAGAAGATTTTAAAGGTATTCCTTTGAATGCCAAAGTTTCACACTTTACCAAAAACGTTGTCATCAAAAGTGACTTCTGATATGGTTGCTCCTATATACAAATCTTATTTGTAGAGTGAAACCTTTTTTTGCTAGAAGTTTGAGACATTTTCTAGATTTATGATGATTAAAAGATTCTGGATGATTTCACTTATATAGAGTATCGCTGGCTTAGATTATTAGCTGAATACAATGAACCTTAATGTGTCTGGCAGTCATCTTTCATTACTGACCTTTTACATTGAAAACCAAATTGCTTTAGAATCTCAATATTGTTCTGCCAGAAAAGTTCTGTTCAATTGGAAACCGTCATTCAAAACTGTCAACAGAGGTTTCTTCATTTTTTAAGTTGGTTTGACTGGCTGGCTGGCTGGCTAGCTATGTATCACGCATGCTATCCCCAGAGCTAGAGAACCGAAAACTTGAACATTTACTCATTATTATGTCAAGAAAAGAACACTTTTGTTTTTTTAAAATTCACTCCCAAAATAGGTTTTTAGTGGGAGGGTTCAATTTGCAATGTGTAAATTCAGCCTTTTTTAGTGATCACTCCCCAACAAAAGAGGAGTAACTTATTCATTGATCACTTTTTTTCCAGTATCTTAATTGATCACCTCCATGATGCTGCCATGCTGTCAAAAGATGTTGGCCACATGATTGTTTCCGTGAAATGATTGTCCCAGTTCTGCACGTTTTCAGGTCTTATTTATTTGATTGGCAACACGTGAGAATAATCAGAAGTGACAAAAGTTTGAAAAGTCTTTCATTAATCAAGGGAACGACTAATGATAATGAAATGTTGATACTTTGTCCTCACTGATTCCAATTTTGGTTTTCATCAAGCCTTCAATTTTCTATGCCAGCATGATTTCATAGGAATGATTGATAAGTTAGACAATTGGGGTTGCTGTTATGGCTAGGATCTTCTATTTTGCAGGGCCAGCCTTAGGGTCTATGGTAACCTACGCAAGCTGGGTAGGCTAACTATTAAGCATCAGCAACTCAGCGGGAGCGATTAAGTGAGAGATAATTGAGCCGAGGACATGATAATGTTGAGAATGGAAAATGTAAAAAATAGTGTTTTGTATAATTACGCTACACTGAAATATTTTTGGTTTTGTAATAACATAAAATAAGTAGTTGATATGAAGTTAAAATTATCATGGATTTTTAGAATATAACATTTACTAAAAAGCTAACTATATATACTGAAATGCAGTAAAGTACCCCAGCAATAACACAAAATACCCTTGGTATTGACCGGAACTAAAGGAATTGCCTCACTAGAAACAATATTTATGAGCGTATCAAGTCATGATATCACAAAACAAGCATTTTTTACAATTCCGACTGTACCTTTTATCACAACCTGATACATTTGACATGCTAGATATAGAATTTAATCATTCCACTTCACTTCACTATACATGAGAGCACAAAAAATTACTTTTGTAAGAAATGATTTTTCATTCTGTCAAATATTTTGGATAAAATCTTTTTTTTTTTCTATGGGTACAAAACATTCTGCATAATATAGTACGAAAAAATAATTATAAGATTCTAACAATTTTCAGGTGTTGGGGATAGGGACACAGTTGGACCGTGCACCTCTGCTGATAAACGTTATAGTAAATATAAATTTTAGGACAAACCTCCAGGGAACAAAATTAGTGCTTATGGCTGGCCCTAGGATTTTTGGTGCCCTTACTGACACCAGTTTCAACAAAACAGGCAACTGAACAAAAAATATTCCAGCAGGAGTCTCTTTTAAAACTTTGCACAATTTTCCCACTGCTCAATTGTCTCACGCTCAATTGTCCCAATGTTCTATCATCTTATGGTCAATCATCCCGGCTCAGTAGTTGCACACTCAATAGTCGCCTCATGGGCACAGTGAATTTTATTATTATGACTGTTTTTATTCTGTTTAATTTATTCATTTTCCCATTTTTTTGTCCTTCTGTCTCAGACACCAGACGAGATCCCTTGCACTTGGCATCCTGGACAACTGCTCATGTTGCCAGTACCTAAAGTCGGCCCTGTCGCTAGGGTTGGATGACTAAGGGATGACAATGGTGAAAATTAACAAATGAAGAATGTTAGGGTTAATAAGGCTGTTCACTATAACAGCAAGTTTTTAAATGTTTGATTTTCCTGAAAAATCTGACCATTTATTTTTAATATCTCAATCTGTTCAATTCATCTATTTTCTTATTTGTCCATTTGTATTTGGAAAGTCATGCTGTCTCAGAAACATGACAAAAACCCCCAAAATGCCAAATGCTGGGGTGACTGCACACGTTGCCACTACCAAGGTCAGCGTTTGATTTTGTGGTTATCAATATTTGTAAATTTTTGGATATAGTCCACTCCATGTTCTGCACATTAGGCCAGGTTATAAATGTCCTGGCATGACTGGCTGCTTGGTTTCGTTATGTGAAGTTGCTTCCACTAGTAGTGTGATGTCAGGTTCAGTAGAAGAATTTATATTCAAATAGCAGCTCTTGTGAAGAAATAAATGTGAATACAAATCAAGTAGTAATAACAATAATGAGAGACTTATCATTACTTTTTGTATAGCGTGCTCAAATGAAGAAGAGTACAATAGTGAAAAAAGATATTATTGAATGGATGAGTTCCCACTAAAATTCAAATCAAAGATACATCTTTTTGATGAGAGCCACAAGACAAGAATTTTATATCTTCTTTTGAGTTGTTTTTGTTTTTCTTACACCTTTTCTCTCCCCCTGATGAAAATTGGAGATAAATCGAGAGAGAGAGAGAGACACACACATACAAACACTCATACATACACTGTCTTTCAAATCAAAATACAAAAGTTGAATGCTGCTCGCAAAGATGGGCCAGGTACTTGATAAGAGAGAGGGAAAAGAGAGAATCTACTTGCAGCTTGCAAAGCAAAGAGGAAGAGGGAGGAGCAGGGAGAGTGTTGAAGGAGGAAGGTCAACGAGCACCGAATCAACTTTCTTTCAGAGTAAATTGGAAAAAGTTGAAAGCTGTTTGCGAAGACAGGTTAAGCACTTAACGCAAAAAAATGTTGTCTAAAATTGTGTAAATAATGTTGCAGGTTTTGAAAACGATGATCTTGTCTCCGATTTGTTTAAATATTCCATGGCACTACAACAACAACAACAACAGCAGCAAAGTTTTAGGCTAATAATGAATCTAATTCAATTTTTACTTCTATGTACTTCTAAAATCTCTGTGTAATAATGATTTCTTTCTTTTTATTGTTTACTGATTGATTTTCATTGTTCTAATCAACTAATTTTGTTGTTATTGTTGTTTATTACTAAATAATGTTTTTATTTGCATGTGTGTCCTTTGTTACATTGGTCTTCACTGATGATCTAATGAGATCAAATATCCATTGGCACAATCGTATGATGGTGGATCCACATTGAATGAGCTTGAATATGTGCTTATTGATCTAACACCACCTGTCATGTCATCAAAGTGATGTGATTGTTTTAATCACATTAAAAATATGCATCGATTTATTTGGTCTGAAAAAACAACTTGCCATCAGAGTCAATAACTGAACAACGACAATGTGAAAATTTGAATTCATGCAGAAAAATTCTGTCAGAGAATAGATATGGTCAGAATAAATTCTCTTTATGATATCACTGGTGTTTTCCACAGGAAAACATCTAAAACAGTAAAAAAAACATCTAAAAATATCTAGACCCTTGAAAATCCAGTTGATATAACTTTACCTGTCAAAATAAAGCCCTAAATAGATCCTAAAAACTTTTTTTCCAAAAATAAAATGAATTTTTAGAAGGGGTTTAGTGCAGTGCAGATGCCAATTTTCAACTCTGTAGATAAAACGGTGTGGCCAAGAGCATTGGAAAACACAAACACAGACACACACACACCCATATAAAAGCGGATAGAAACTTTCATTATTTTTGATGGATGCAATAGCTCAATGTTGGGAAGACGGTCCTAATCGTAAATTGAAAAGCTCTCTCACACTCTCAATATCAAAAATAGTGCACAAATAAAAAGGAAACGGTAAAATTAATGGAAGATAAACAGAAGTAAATGTATGAGTTATATTGTTATTGCTTTGAATAAAACAGATCATTCAATTGTTTTTATTTCTGAGCCATTTTTAACATCAAGTGGGTGAGTGTGTGGAACTTCCCAAATGGGATCACTAAACTAATACTGTGCCAAAAAACTTGAAAAAAAATATCTATAGAAAGGATTTGTTGATAAATAAGTCATCTTGACATATCACATGACATAAGTGTTGCCAGATCAAAAGTGACATATTCAAGCTTGTTAAATTCGAGTCTATCATCTTAGTATTGTGCCTGTTCATTAATATTGTTCTGATAAATATGTTTTGTTTATGTATAAAATCAACAGTTAGCACCAGACATTAATACACTTGTGATTTTGTACTTGCAAATGATTTTATACGTAAAGCATATTATTTTGAGAATTCAGTTATACAATACACTGTACCAATAATACAGTGAGTCTGCAAAATCATAACTATATTTCTGAAAGGTATGAAATTCAATAAAATCAAAAGCTTTTTGATACAAACATTTTCTTTTTCAAAGATTTCTGTGAAATAAATTCTCTAAGGATCGTAACAATACTGTTCTGAAGTAGAGAAAATCTTGTAAATTAAATGTTTATATCGCAAGGATTTGTTTATTAGAACTATTGGATTTTATGGATCAGTCTGCAAGTGACTCGAGATTTAATCAGCTTTTTACACTTAGCAATGAGCCTTTCCAAAGATTTATTGAATTACCATTGAAAGGGTCAGCAACCTGACTGACCAACCAGCAAAGTGAAAGGTTTCCTTCATATTTCACTTGGTTGTTTTCTTATGTCAATGTTACCAGACACAGTACCAAGCCTGGTACCTTGCAAATGCATTTGAGTACTCCAAAAGATGTTCTTTTAGGATTTGGAGAAATTTTTTTCTGCATTTTTTGTGGTCTTTTTGGACACTTATAATATGGTGCCAATGATACCGGACACACTTTTTTGTTTTAAAACTTGTAAATCAATATGAGTAATCCATCAGGCACTTTCTGAAAATGTTTTTGCTTTTTTCAAATCCGTATTTGCAAAAAAGAAATGAAGGTTTTCCTTTTATTAACTTTTGTATGATTGTCTCAGTGCTACCATGCTGAGATGATTATTCAAGAAACATACTACAGTGATTCACATGATGGCTGGTGTGATGTCTATCAGTAAACATCAATACCTCCAGAGAAGTGGAGGATTTTTCAGCAGAGATAACTACAACTTCTGAAATATGTTGCTCATTTTTAATTCCAAAGATGAGAGCTATAATGAAACAGTTTTTAATTCAATGGAATTATAAAAATTGTGGACTTTCTGAATTGTTAAGTATTGTGCATTGTATACAAATCTTCTGCCAACCCAGTGAATAATCAAATAAAAATTTCCTATCAATATATTTATATGTTTGTGTGTGTGTGTGTGTGTGTGTGTATACTTTTGTGCCAAATATATGTGGACCCGAACACCATTAACCTTATTCTCTTGCATGATAGTGTTTGCATTCAATGTTTCTAACCAAGAGTTCTACGCTGCTTGTAGAATGTCCTATGGGTAAATATGGTGATGGCTGTAAAGAATCCTGCCCATCAAGGTGCCATGATGGCATTTGCCGTCATACGGATGGAACTTGCATAAATGGATGCCATCCTGGTTTCAGAGGTGGCCATTGTGCTGATGGTAAGTTTTCTTTTCCAACAAGCTTCCAGAAAGCTTATTAAGAGGTCATTAACGATAGGTAATTAGTAAACCCCTCCAATTTCAACCTTGTCATTGCTTATATAGGAAGAGGGGCAGAAAGAGTCGGCTATTTTGTGCAAGGATTCTTTTGCTAAAGTCCAAATGTGCATAGATGATTATGAAATTCCTGGATCTTTCAATTATATTACGTAACTTCTAAAGCAAACAAAAAAGAAGATATCAGATGATATAGCTCATAAAATTTGTTTTTAAAATCCCTGAAACAGTTACATGGTAAACAATTGATGATCCCAACAAAAGAAAATTTACGCATAGCAAAGTATAGGTATGACAGAAAGAAACACTAAAGAAAATTACATTAATCACATAAACAAATATTGAGAAATAAGTGACTGAAATGACTCGAAGTTTTTTCTAGATGTTTAGTGCTTAAAGCTTTCTAGACTCTATACATATATTAAGAATGAAAGAAGGAAGAAAATCCGCACTTTCAATTTCCTTATATTCAACTTTTTTGGTTCAATTCTTGGATCGGTTACATCAAAAAATCTTCTGGAAGATATAAGTATCCATGTGAATCTGTAGGCATTTTACATATCTATTCATTAGATATATAGGATGCCAACATATTCACATGAACAAAATTCTTAAAGATTTTGAATTTTTGTTTGAAGTCCTGAGATGAATATTAATAATAATTATTAGATGTATCCATACTTCAAAACACTTTTCAGTCAGTCCCAATTATGTTAAATGTCAATTTTCTCAGCCAAATCACGTTAGCTTGATATAAAACTTGGACCAGACCTTTGAATGAACCATCCTCATCTCCTTCTTCTTCTTCTTAATGTTCTCACGATACTCTGATTTACTCAGACCTGTGTCCTAATCTTGGCTGTTATAGTCACAGTGTTTTAGCCATTGTACTATCCGACCTTCTTCGTGCGTCTGTTATAGATGGTAACCATCTGGGAATTTCAGATAATTCTCATATTTCAAAAATCAATTCTATCATTCATTTGATAATATCTTTCGAAGTTTAAAGAATTGTTTTTTACTTCTGATAAGAAACCGTCTACTGAAACTCTCAACATTGTTTTTTTTCAGTTTTCAAGCAGGTATAGCTTAAAGATATACAGGCCTCAGTAATAGAGGTAGAGGGCTGAAATTTTGAATATGCTCCTTATTTTATTGAGAAAAAAAAATTTTTTTTCTTTTTTAATCCCTTGCTGAATAGGTTTTCAGTATTGGATTCAATTTCCAATGTAAGTTTATGCTAAATTGGTCTCCTTGTTCTTTGAAAACTTGGAATTTTTTGGTGATCACTGCCCAACAAAAAGCCAAAGAAGTAATTTATTCATTGATCACCCTTCTCTCCAATTTTTTGATTGATTATCCACAACACGAAAAGACATTGTTACATGATGGTTCTTATTGATTGACTAACTGGACATGTTTTTTTTGTTAGTTGTTATTCTTTTCTGTGTAGAATATCCATTTTGCTTATTGTGATTGTGTCACAAGACGCTTTCTATATTGTCTTTTACATATCATTTGTCTTTGTTCCGTTCTGAAGTACTTTCCAGAGAAATTTCAACGGACTATAAACAAAGATTATCAAGAACATGACTTGATGTATGAATCAATAGCAGACCGGAAACTGTTAATTTTGTTAGTTGTGAAAAGGGTGACCCCTGCTTTCCTCGTACTATAAACACCTGGCACAAAGATTGCAAAAAGTTATCCCCCTTGATGGCTGAAAATCCCTAGATACCTAGACTAGTTTGTGGTCAGAAATATTAAACCAAAAAGCTGATGTAAGGCATTAGGTATCATAATAGCCTTGATATCTGATCAATATGTTATTTAGAAATGACGGTTGGAAAAAAGCTTCTATTTCTATTATTGTGTTAATATTTGTTCAATACACTGTATAATTTGAAGATTTCCTATGAATTTCAGAGTTTACTTAATATTTTTGGAGCCTATGTATGAATTTTCCAGTGTATTTAACATTATTAGTAATAATGTTAGCTGGAAATGAAAAAATGTAGCCATTTGTAGCCACATGGGGGATAACTTTTAGAAATCGTTTTGTCAAATGATTTTTATACAAAATAGATAATGATTACTATAAAAAGGTACACACTTGATTAAACATTCTAACATTCGTATAAAGTATATATATATATATATATATATATATATATATATATATATATATATACATATACACATTACACATATAGTACAAACCAGGTTTACAATCTAGCATAAAATAATATAATATAAAGCAATGTCTGATACATGATGGATTTATTTCGTGGTGTGCTCGATACATTCAATTTAAACTCCGAGAGTCAAGTTGTTTTAGAGTAGGGTTGGAAATATAATAGGAAATGGATTCACTACACAAATAAGTTTATGTTTCTGCCCTCCCTGGGCCTCATCAGGTGAATGATTGTCAACTATTCACCTGATGAAGCCCAGAGAGGGCAGAAACATAAACTTGTTTGTTCAGTGAATCCACTTCCTATTTTATATATATATATATATATATATATATATATATATATATATACATATATATATATATATATATATATATATAAAGTATGGACATTTTTTGTCTGTTCATTTTTCTTGAAAGTTTTTCTAGTTTTCAGTTGTTTTTTCTCATAGTTGGTTTGAAGAAGCTCAAGAATTTCCTGAATTTCATATTCTGTTATTTTATTTATCTCAAGTACTTTCGATCATCATCACTGGTATTGTTTTTTTTATTGCTGCTTATGTATCAATTTTTCAATATTTGAACAATATCTATGTTATCTTTTATTACTTTACATCATATCTGTTTGTATCACGTTGATTTTCTGTTTGATTTGTTCTCTTAATGGAAGTCTGTAAACACTCTAAATAAAAAACACAATTGCCCTTCCTCTAATATCTGCAAAACACCCACTGAAAACACAAAAATCCTCGAAAAGTCTTACAACATAAAAAGACTTCAAAATATTAGAAGTAATTCTAATTAAAACAAAACAAAATCTCATTCGAAATAGGCGCCAACATCTCAAAATGCCGATAAAACAATTAAATAACTTCCATTAACAGAACAAATCAAATCGAACATTATTTTGATACAAACTGAAATGACGTAACTAACACGAGATAACATTAATATCGTTAGAAACTGGAAAATTGATACAAACATTGCGACAACAGAAAAAACCTTGAAAAAGTGATGGTTGGAATTACTTGGGAGGAAGGAAGATAATACAACTTGAATTTCGGGAGTTTTTATACTCATTCAAACTGATTGAAACCAAAAAACATCTGAAAAATCTGTGAAAATTTAGAAAACGTCTAAATTACGAGATGCTGCCAAAAAGTTCTGGATCAAATGGAAGGAAATGGCATTTGAAAAATTGTGTTGTAACAAGCTTCCTCATCAAGGTATGGTGGAAAAATTGGATCTGCCAGACATTGATCCACAATCTGATAAGGAACAATAGACAGACTTTTAATTTTATTACTGTGTTAATTCCTGGTGAATATGTTGTTTAATTATACTTTTTAATAGAAAATGGTACTTTTTGGAGCCTTCATACGTTGGTTAGACATGGCCATAGGTGTATTTACATAGGGCATTAGTAAAGGTCAACTGTCCAGTCTCTTGAGAGACCACTCCCAATGGAGTATGGAGGCTGATGACTAAGTCCTGGTTTTAATTGCACGCATCAGTCGAGTGATTCTTGCAAGTCTCAAGACCAGGAGTTTATTCCTACATGTTTTTATGACCATCCCCTTGGCAGATACCACCTCCCCAATCACACTGCTTAGAGTGTTCTCAATCAGCTGCTGAGTGCACAGGGAAATCTGTCTTATTGAAGAGTTTTCCGTACTCTTTGCTCATACCAGGAATCAAACCTGGGACCTCCTGTATGTAAAGCAGACAACCAATCTGAGCGAACGTAGGGCCTAGGATTATTATATTCATTTGTTGTTGTAGATTGTCAGTATTGCTTGGCTTTTTTGCTAGAGTTTTTGTGTGCTTTGTTTTTCCTGTTGTTTTCATTTAACCTTTTTTTTGTGTCTGTTGTTTATTTAACATCACTCTTTTAGACTAACCACATTTTTTTTCCTTTTCTCTTTTTAGTTTCAATTCTTCATGATTTCACTTGTTTCTTGACCCACTTGTGTAGCTGTGACTTTTTGTTGTTGTTTTTTTTTCTATCCTGTTTTTTTCATTTGATTCCATGCCTAACATGGGTGTCCGATGCTATTTTCAGGGGGGGGGGCAAAAGCATATATTACTTAACAGAAAAGGGTGCAAAAACATATAATTCCTGGTAGATGGAGAGTAAATGTGTATATGAAGAATATATCTTAGAGGGAATGGGATGCTGCTATCTGTAGAGTAAGCAAGTACAAGCCACTGTATGATCCAGATCTCAGATGGTGTATTTGACCATTGATGGAAACCTATGACCTGACCGTGGGATAACATGATGGTTACCAATGAATAATGATGCAATCTTTTTATATGGAAACATTAAGTTGAGGTTATGCAAAACAATTGAACTGCACCATTATCCTTTTCTGACTGATAGGTTTCAACTTTCAAACCTTCTTTCCCTCAATGAGAAGCAGTGTTAGATTACTCAAGTAGTAAAAGTAGCACATGCTACAAAAGCCCCACATCAAATGCTTTCAAGCTATCGATTCAGATTCAATGATTCTTCACTTGCTCTATTAGTATAATTCTGTACTGCATCTAACTTTTCTGAACAACTTGGAGTTCAAAGTTAACAATCTCAGCCAATGAACACCTTTATCACAAATAATGAGGAATTTGGTATCTATGTTATATAGATGACTCATGAATATGAAGGTATTTGAAACTGAAGTCATAGCCACAGCATGAATATCAAAACAAAAACAAAGTGATATCATATATTGAAAATGTCTAACATATTTGTTGTATTATCTGGCTGTACAGCAATTTTGTCCCCTTTTATAGCATATGCCACAGGTCTCGCTCAAGATTAATTCAGTCCCCAGGATGAAGGCCTGATCCAGATGGACGTGACGATGGCCCTATTTGCAACACTGCCCCCCCCCTTCCCAGCTGACACCCATGATCCCTCGTCATTATTTTGGTTCTTTGGATATTAGACTATTTATTGTATTACAAGTGTCTTCTTTTCTTGTGCATTGTCTTTTGTTTTTAGAATCTGTCAACATAAGTTTCTTCAGTTTTCAAGTTGGTCTGGCTATGTATGTATCATGGGAAGAAAAATTTTTTTTTTGATTTTTTGAAAATTCTTTCCCAAAAGAATTTTAATGAGGTGATTCAATCTTATTTTTATTGAAATTTATGCTAAATTAATGCCTTAGTTTAATCTCTAGATTCTCATTGGTTCATTGAAAATTCAGACTTATCAAGTAAGCACTTCTCAACAGTGGGAGAGGTAACTTATTCATTGCTCACCTCATTTTACAATTTTTTAATTGATCACCCTAAATGAGGCACGCTACCAAGAGATGTTAGTCAGATGAGAGTTTCTATTGAGTGACTAACCTGACTTAGCTTTTGTTTTTGTTTTTCTAAAAGATGCACATTTCCTGTTTAATCAATAGTTTCTATTCATTTTGGCAATTTTACTTGTGGTACATTTCACTCGTATATAGTATTTTGTTCTTTGCCTTTGCAACAATCAATTAGTTATTGTCTGAATTTTGTTTGACAGGATGTTTTAATCATTGTATGTGTTTTAGACGAACTATCTTCCTTGTATCGTCTGACTAAACCAAATACAATAATCAATTGTTTCGTCTTTGATTTTGCAATCGCACCAGATCAGCAAATTTGCAAATTCTTGAAAAAGACTTTGATTCTTCTGAGAAATCAACTTATTTATTTTAGTAGATGAAATATGGTGAATCATTATTGTTAATTTTTTGCTTCCTTCGTCTTAATATTTCTTGCTTCTCATAGCAACTGAACTCAGGCCGGTGTCCCTTTGGCAGTGAGTAGATGGATTGACTGTGCAAACCAGAATAATGAATAAGTTCCCACTGAAAATTAAACTCATGACCTTCGATGCTGGAGGATGGCTCAGTTAATATCTCACTAGGAACTTCAAATAGTGGCAAGCACGAGTATAAATCAAACCTTAAAACTCATCCTCAATCACGATCTCTTCTTAGCCACGTTTCTTATTAACTGGTAATTCATTTTCCAAAGGGAAGACGGCCTGAGTTTAGCTACAATAAAAAGCAGCAAAAATTTACATGAAGATAAACAGTCGCAAAAAATTAGTAAGAAGAAATTAGCTTGCAATGATATCTATACAATACTGAAATCAGAGTTTTTTCTCAAAAGGAAGAATTTAATTAAAACGGGCAAAGTTACCTTTCATCCTTTCTAGTTAAGTCTCAGAGAACACAAAAACAGCCAAGGATGATTCTTGAAACTTCTTTGAGATGTACTTACAAATAATAGAACAAAATAAATAAACTAGAATGATTTATAAACTCTGGAGTACCTCCCCCCTGCTGGGCCCACCCCCAAATCAGGGTCCATCTAGTCTCGGCCTGTCTTCAATCACAAATTAACGGTGACAGTCAGTGACATAACAGGAAGATTCTTGTAAAGGAAATGAGAATAGTTAGCTAGGTAATTGTTTTTCTACTATCCAAATTTTTTCTGGTAAAAAGAAAATGTGTTTACCTGTCAATCTTAACTAGGCTTAGATGCAGACTTCCCTTGACACATTGACGGACCAATATACGTGCTTTTCAGAATATTGCCAATAGGTCTACATAGATGAACAATTCTTACATATATATATATATATATATATATATATATGAATACATATATATATATGAATACATGTATATATGAATACATGCATATATAAATATATATATATACATATGCATATATATATGAATACATGCATATATAAATATATATATATACATATGCATATATATATATATGAATACATGTATGTACAAATATTTATATATATATATATATATATATATATACATATATATATATATATATACACACAGGTAAATGGTCCCTAGCAATGGAGTAGAAAAAAAATAGGAAGAGAGGAAAAGGTGATTTATACAGGGTGGGTGGGTACAAAGTCTAAACACAGAGGCTAATTACATGTTCTATATTTTCTTCATCTTAAAGACTTTATACCTAGTTCATAATAATATATTTATATATATATATATATATATATATATATATATATATATATATATTTATATATATATATATATACATGGTACAAATCAGGAATGCAATGTGTTGCAATGTCCGATGTGTGATGAGTTTGTTCAACAACACACTGATAAAGAAAGTGTCTACAGCATCCCCAGTGAATTTATAAGTACCAGACATTAATTTTTCTCCTGTACGTAAGAAAAAACAAGCAGTGACCACCAACTAAACAAGGAAAAGAAAAAAGAAAAGATGTATAAATAGAATAAGAGGAAGGTTCTCCACCTGGAAGAATAGACCCCCCCCCCCTTAATAACACCCTAAACAGAGATCCAAAATAGATTGAATCATTCACCAGAAGAAGCATAAATGTATTTGTGTAGCAAATCTTTTATTTTATCATATATATATATGTGAGTGTGTATGCAAATGTAGATAGATATAAGCATTTATATAAAATTAGAAATTATATACATACATATGTACGTACATACATATGTGTATATATGCATTTATCATATAAATTCAGATGCATATATATGTATCAGCATGAATGTATGTAGATATATTATATATCAAAATTTTTAATTTGTATATTATATACGTATACACATGCATACATGTATATCTATCTATCTATCTATCTTTAAATCTATATTTTATCTATTTACTTATATGTACAGACTTGTGCATCATATGTGTATTTGTGAATATGTACTGCAAAGCTATATTGTCAGAGAAATGTTTCAAGAACTGGAAGCAATTTTATGTCTCATTCTATAGAAGTCGCAGCCATAAAGACTTGTCATTACATGAAAAGGAAAATTACACAGTTTTATCTCTAAAGTTGGACAAAAGCCTTTTTCTTCTGATAAGTACTATAGGCTTACTCTTATCTTTAATGGTTACTATACCAAAGGAATCATATGGCCCTATAATGGCGGAGGATCTTTTTCTTAAAGTGGTGTGGGCCCAAGATGTAAATTTTGCACCTCCTCTAACAACACTCCTATTCACTGGATTATGTTTCAACTCATACTTTGATCTCTGAAATGTCACTTAAAAATTTTAATTTTCTTTCCTTGAAGATTTTTGATGCTCAAGCATCTTTATAACCGATTGCTTTCATTGACTGACCGACTGACATACTGAAACCCTCCCATCACCTCTTGTTTCATCCCACTCTGCTGTATATGTCTAAAAGAGCAAGGGATAGAACACATACATCTTTGGTCTGACTTTCAGGCTCGTTTTTCCCTTTATTGATATTTATTTCCATGTTTTTAATAATATCTTTTTATTCCACCAGCATGTTACAAATACACGTACGGCCAAGGATGTAATAAGAATTGTAGTCAGAACTGCCTGGACCAATTATGTCACCATGCCGATGGGAACTGTACAAAAGGTTGTATCCCTGGATACCAAGGGGTTCACTGTGAGGCAAGTAAGTAACGCAGAAAATGGTTCCGTCCCATATATTTTTTTCTTCTTTCAGTTGTTTATTTTGTTGTTAATCTCAGACAGATTGAGTACCCCTTATCAGGAATGCCTGGGATCGGAAGTGTTTCGGATTTTGCAGTATTTACATGCACATAATGAGATAAATATAAATATGTTCTTTTTCTTATCGCTGTTTCTCATAGAAGTATCTGCAGTTTTCATTTTGGACATTTTGAACATGATGAAGGAACAAATAAAAAATACGCTTATTAATGGCAGTGAGAATGATTTGTTTTGAATAGGACTTGTTTCATTTTTAACCATTTATAATGTATGTATAGTCTTAGGTTTCTAAAGAGTTACATGATTACAAGATAACCAAGCTTTTCCTATTGCAGAATGATTTAAATGCCATAATACTCAGTCTCATCTCTCATCTTTGAATCATTCTACAGTGAGGTTAGGTGTTGGATTTTTCACCTGTAATGTTATGTCAGCTTTCAAAAAGCTTTGTACTTGGGAACATTTTGGTTTTCAGAGTTTTGGATGAGAGGTACTCGATCTGTAATTACGTTGATGCTGCTTTTAATTTACTTTCCATTGTTGAAGAAAGCAGAAATTCTTTTTGAAATAGTCTTCATATTTTGTAAACTTGATAATGTTTGCTACAATTAAAAACCTTTTGTTTGTAGAAATGGGTCAAACATAAAATCTGAGCCCTGAAATTGATTCAAGTTAAAAGCGCAAATTTTCAGATTACACCGTAATCAAATTTTTACTTAATTTAATCAAAACAAGGATACTCCAAGATTCTTTTGTGTTGTTAAAGGAGTCTGAATTCTGCATTTCATCCTTGTTTTGATTAAATCAAATTAAATATTCATTACGGTGTGGCGTGAAAATTTGTGCTTCAGATTTGAATCAATTTTGGGGTCTGGATTCAACATTTGATCCACAGAGACTATTAGAAAGTCTGTGGTTGATTTACTTTTCTTTGTTTTGTTGCCAAAAGTAGAAAGTGAGAATTTGAGCCAATGAGGTTTTAGATTGTTCTTGGAAGTTCTTTTCCTGTGAACAACTGGATCTGTTTACACAGATTGTATTTACCTTCAAATGAAGACATTTTAATGATGGAAGGCACTAAAACTTCAAGAGTTCACTCATATTTCTTTGTAAAAAGTCCCTTTCTTTTGACATAAAAACCCTGAACATAATTTTCCTTGTTATAAATATTTTTTTCAATTTTGAAATAAATTGATATACTTTAGCAATTAAAAATCATTCCAGTTGAAGGTTATGATATAGATCCTTACCAGGCATGGATTCGGGGGTCCAGACCCACCTTCTGTTCTGGCAGGACAAAATGAAGTTTTTTTCAAAATCATATCTACGTATAGGATTTTTGTAAATAAGGAAACCAAATGAATCTCAAGTTATCATTAAGTAATCTTAAAAGCAAAAAATCATTATATCCATTGTCTAATTAGATAAATGAAAAAATTAGATGCCCCTCCCTCAGAATCCTAGAACCATCCCTGGTTACGCACATGGATATCTAATAGCTTAATCTGGCTCAGCCTGGCCAGAACTTTTTAACCAAAAAACTTATGAACTCAACTGCTAAGCAAGACTTTGTGCCAGACACTTTATATATAAATTATACAAACTTCCAATAATTTTATTCTTAATCATTAAGATCCTGGAAATTCCTTGTGAATAATCCACTTATCTTTCTCTGACTGTTCATTAGTGAACTAACTTTATTGGTTCGCAATAGTCTCTATGTAAATCATGTTTGGACGTAAGGAGTATTTGGGGTTCGGTTTGGTTCTGTCAGACTAATTAGATGAAAAAGATTAGAAAGGAAAAAGAATTTTAATGATAATTATATGATTCCCTTATTGATAATTTGCATTAAGATTTTTATTAGATACATTGTTGCTAAATAGATTTTTTTCTAAAGATTTAATACAGCCTGATTATAGTAAAGCATTACTGAGTTTCCCAGTATCAAAGATGCTAAATTATATATATACATATGTATATATATATATGAAATTATGAATAGCATTATATTACATAGAATTAATATTACATCACACAATGGTTAGAGCCTTGCTCCGCCAAAATGGCTACCCTATGGGTAGTAGGTTCAATTCCTGCAGCAGCCCCAATTTCTTTAATTGTTTATTCTGTTTATGTTGTTTAATGGTATCTTAATTGCGTAATGACAGGAGATTATTTCAAAAATGTTTCTATGTAATATAACGCAATTTATAATTCAATCAGTCGGATCACATTTATCCATTACTTAATATATAAATATATATGAATTATAAATCACGTTATATTATATAGAAACTTTTCTAAAATGATCTCCCATATTTACATGGTAAATGTATCACTCAATTTAGACAACACAAATAGAATAAACAGTTAAAGAAGCAGCTGCATTTTCTTTAATTTTTTAGTCTATTTACTTTGTCTGAATTGAGTGATACATTAGCTGTGGAATGACAGGATATCCTCTCAAATAAGGTTCTATATGTTATAACACAATTTATGATTCATTCTGTCAAACCCAATATTTCCATTTCTTAAATACACACACACACACACACACACACACACACATACACACACACACATATATATATGTATATATATGGGGAAACTGGAGCAAGTAGTTGGTACACAAATATGACCAAAAGTTAGTATGGAAGAGAGACTTCTTTTTGATGGGTTGTTTAAGCTGAAACATTTGTCAAGTTTATTATATCATCATTTAAACATTTGGTAAAAAATGTTCCAATCTATTCTACCAGTCGGGATAGTTGGTTCCATCCAATTGGGCAAATAGTCCTCTTGCTGGTTTGTACAGATCAATACATTGTTGTATTTGAGAATTTTCCAGTTTGAGAAAAAAGTAAGATTTTCATAATATAATAACTGCTTTGTTGGAGAAGAGGAATGTGAGTGGAGGTCTATGATGCATTGGAATAAAGTGGCAGATGGAAAACGAAATAATTAGGAAAATATGACATCACCAATGACTTGTTTGAAGTTTGTTTTGTTATTCAGCAAGCTCTTTGTTTTTTCTCTCGCACACAATTACATAAGACCACATAGCCCCGCTTACAATGAACCAACCAACCCCAAACACATGACTTTCTTTACTTACTATTCCAAGAAAAAGCTCTGAAAGAGGCTGCTTGAAATGTAGTATGTATACAGTTAATTGCCACTTCTCCTGAATGTAGACTATGCTATCATTGACCACACAATACAACAAGATCCATTTGTTTGTCAAAGGGAAAAAGTTCCCCGAAAGGGAAAAAAACGTTTTTCATGCAAATCTTTTTGTGCTTACAACACATATGACTCAAACTTCGTAGCAGAATGGATGGAAGTTTTCTACCTAAAATTAGGATAACTGTGGTGCCATCACATGATGGAAACGAAAATTTAAGTGAGTCTACTTGCCCCAGCGCCCAACTAGCCCCTACCTCTCCATATTGTTATATTCTCTTATATTTTGGATTTTTTCTTCTCACAACATGCTATTTCAAACATTTTGTAATAATCAAGTGAGTATACACCACTCATTTGATAATTACAAAATGTATGAAACATTCTGTTGTGTTAAGTAAAGATCCATTACATAAAAAGATAACTGAATAAGCTCTGTTTCTCAAAATATTGAACACTTTAATAACATAGATACTAGAAGAAGTGAAAAAACTGTAGAAATGTATAAATATATACATTTTTCTTGTAAAAATCACAGATACCTTTCGGTTTTTTACACATTGGTTCAGGGAATTTGCTTTATGAACAAAGTACAAATGATAAATTGTGATTATATATCTTTTTAGGATCAAAGAATACAAATAAAAAGAAAACTTTGAAAAAAAAAATAATGGACCCGTACCAAAATATTCCGAGGGTTTCACAATCCAAAAATCTAAAGTAAACATGTCTCTGCAGAAATCCAAAGACTATAATTTAATGACCAGACCAGAAATTCTAATCTTAAATTATATATCTAAATACTTTTTTGCATTAAAAAGAAATGGTACTTCAAAGATAATTAACATACCTCCGAGAAAATTACCAGCAAGAGTTTCTATGAAGTCAATTATGGGTTCACAATACAGACTAATTACTATTAATGACTCAGTTTTACATGTGTACATATATATATATATATATATATATATATATATATATATATATATACCTATATATTTCTATACCCAATATGTGCGTGTATACACACACACACACACACGCGTATATATATATATATATATATATATATATATACTAATGTCAGTGTGTTAGTTGAATTGGCTCACTAACTTCTCAAAATCTGCTAAAATAGGAAAATAAAACTTATACAAGCAATTTTCATGCATCTACATTACTACACATTACATTGGCCGAATCTCATTTTCCTTTTATATATATATATATATAGAGAGAGAGAGAGAGAGAGAGAGAGAAAGAGAGAGAGAGAGAGAGATAGAGTTCTCTCGCAATTGTTTTCATAAATTTTCACACCAGTTTGAGAAATAGATATGTATATCAATGATAAATGACAAAAATTTCAGGAAAATGAAAAAATATTTATTAGGATATGCATACTTCAGTTTACGTGTACTTATTTATACATGTGTGTATATATATATATATATATATGTGTGTGTGTGTGTGTGTATGTATATATATACACACATATATATATATATATATATATATATATATATATATATATATATATAAATATATATATATGCACACTCATATGTCAGCCTATTTGAAATAATCAGAACAAGAAGTAAAAAGGATACTTAATCCATATAACTTGTCTAAGTAGTCCAAAGCTTGGAGCTTATCTTCAAAATAAAAGTAGAGAATTTGCCAGTGAACAAGTTCAAATTATTTCTAAGGAATATCCAGGATCCTAATGATAACTAGTTGAAAAAATACCATGTTGATTTCTTGGTAAGGAGAGACCTCAATTATCTCAATATCAATTATCCGAATTTTGGATTATCTGTTAAAAAAAATTTCATGGTCCCATAATTGAGTTCTGTATGGATTCCTTTTTTCATGATCGGATCAGTTTTCAAAAAAATCAATCATCCAAACAAATTACTCCTTTCCCTTGGATGGTCAAGGTTTCCCTGTATGGATATTTAACAATCTATTCATGGTAGGGTCCAAAGATGAAAAAGCATTATCTGTGAGATTTAGCAGTAGAAATGGATGAAGCATATCCAGCACAGTTTACAATATTTCACAATGGTTTGAATTTCTTGCTCTCTGCTTTTATAGAAAGAATATTTTACAAAACTTTACAATTGTTTGTTGTTGTTTTTTTTGTTTTCAGGGAATCTCTTCAAATGCATTTAAGAACATATTTTCACATGGAAGCAATTCTTAGTCTTTTTTATTCTTCCTATCATCAATTGGTGAGAATGGCAATCCTTGGTCTTATAGATGGAAAATATGGTTGTTAAACGCAGCATGGGAAGGTTCCAAAAAGTCATACAAAAGCTCTAAGGATTATTATATTTATATTCATCACATATTAGTGCAGTAATGAAGTTAGAAGACATAGATTTGTTCTTTATAAGATACCCAGAATGCTGAAAATTTTGATGCGACTCCAAAAGAAATTTTAAAGACAATTTGGCCCTGTTGAATGCACAGAACAAATTCTGTGCCCAAAATCCAGATGGAGAACACAGTAATAAAACCATGGATTACCATTGCCTTCAATTTATGATGTAAAAAATAACATAAACCCAATTTTCACTCTTTAACAAGATGTCCTGAGAAAAAGATACCAAGAAAAAGATTGTCTCAAAGATTTTTACAATTCTTTTTTAACTATCCAGAGAGCAGCTTTGTTTTCTGCGTTTTCCACAAATGCATGTCTTATGAGCATATCCCAGCATGCCTCATTTAATGTGCATGTCATGTTCACTTGAGCATGCAGATAGATGTGATAGAATTATATTATTTCTTTTATTGCATGCATTGTCAGATATTTTTTCTTTCTAATGCTTCCCTTTTAATATCTGAGATTCGAACCGTCTTCATCTCTGGTGATGAAGTCATTTTTATATGCTTCACAATATTTCAGATTAAATCTTTTTTTTTCAGTTCATATTCAATTTTGCATTGATTGAGCACTGAATTGAATTACTATATAGGCCGGTGTATAAGTTGTACCCAAAACTAAAGTGTTTATTCAAGTTTAGTCCAATAATCACCCGATCAACTAATTTTCCAAAATGAGGCAGTTCTGCCCCGTCAGACTGTCAAGTTCAAAAGGTCCAAACAGAGGAAATTCTTTATGTTTAAAAATTCAATGTATGTGCCAGTATATTTGGTAGTTTCATTTTGTAATCAGAGAAAAAGGGAATTCTTATAAAATCTATTGATATCATGTCAATTTTATAAACATACATATGCAAATTTCATCAGCGTTTGATTTCCGGTCATTTTATACCTATCTGTACCTTACATTTCAGACATTCCTCATATATAAGTACACATGATTACACATTTACTTATATTTATTCATATATAATCACATATATAAAAATATATGAAAAGCAAAACATAATATATTACTGACAGAAAAAGGCCTTTACATGTATAATATAATTATATCAGTAATTAATGGTGTAGCAAGAGTTTTCAGCTCCCAGTGTGCAAAGACAGCACCCAGGGCCAGTTGCGTTATATCCTAAGGAAGTGTATGATCATTGATTAACTGGTATTATAGGTCAGTGGATAATTTTGCTTTTTCACACACCTCTGCCCAAGGGTGACTACCCCATCTTGCCCCTCCTTTTTGCTACACCTCTGTTGCTAATGATTTTGCTGTAGAATGCATTGAAAATGAGAAAAGGTATTGTCAGTGGTCAGGATTTGAGGCAAACATTACTGACATAATAAGGATATTTTAAGTTTGATTATTGAGAGTAGAACTGAGAGTTTTTAGTAATGGACTTTTCTGGCATAGAGACATTCAAGCTCAGTATTCTAGTTTTTAATAGGCTGGTAGAATCAAAAGTTCAAAAGCTACTTCATATTTGTTTTCTCACCGAGTTTTGTGACTGTTCTTCTGTTTGAGTTGAATCAAAGCAACAAAAAGGAAAATAGATGATATAAAACCCAAGGTTCATTTTGGAGTAATGGCACTCAAAGACAGCCATATTTTTTTTGTTCATCTTTTATTTATAAGGAAGACTCTATTTCCACTTTGTTTAATTCAATAAAAGATTTATTGTAATCTGCTTATTGTGTAAAAGTTTCTGCTCTATCAGTGTTTTGGACCAAATATTAATGGGATTATTTAAGATTATTGCAGCTTTTCCACAAGTTATTTTTCTCTTGGGGAACTACATCATTGGTATATATATCTAAAGTCTTCCCTCTCACTCTATCAATTTATCTTTCTTTCAATATATCTGCCTATATATATATATGTATATATATGTGTGTGTGATATGCATTTGGAAATCTTAATTCAATCAGAAATCTTTTTGTCCACTGGAATCAGAAGGAATTTGCAAGTGAACTTCTTTACAAATTTGAAAAATAGAAAGGAGAAGAGGAAAATACATGAATTAGAATGAAATTTTTTTCATAGAAATATGTAATCAGATATCTATATAAGTACAATCCTTTAAAAAATATGTACTAACTTACTGAAATAATGTACGTGAATTTTCTTAAATAAAAAATCTTTTAGCAAGGATACCCTGGTCGAAAAATTATTGCCAATACAAGCAAAGGAAAAGGTAATTTCTGTATATATATATATATGTATATATATATATATATATATATATATATATATATACACATAAGAAAGTTTAAGTTACCTAACAAAATTTTTTGACGTAGAAATCAGAACCAATGATATAGTCCCTAAGTTTGACGGAGTTGATTTGTGCAAGACATTAGTTTGTTAGACAAAATACTGGAGAGTCAAAGTAAATAACGGCATGCATAGTAAGTTGGATTTGTCTGATAGCAAGTTAATTATTATATTTGATTTTAGGGAAAATGATGAGTGCTTACACAGTTTCAGAAACAGATGATTGTCTTGGAATTGTATAGAATTCTGTCTATGAAAACAAAGGATTTTTGTTTCCACCAAATAAATATGACTGAGTTTACATTTATTTCTATGTTTATGATGATATAAAATGGTTCTTTTGCATGACTCATCAGAGAGATCACAGATAGAAACTAATTAATTAATTGCAGAGATTCTCTGTAGACAAAGCTCTTGGTCTTTCCATGTGTACATAAGGGTACATGTAAAGATTAGCTGGTTATCCAACTCAGGAGAGTGAGATATATAGTTGTCCATGGAAAAAGGAGGGATCCTGAAATCACAATTCAGCCTCCATATTTGGAAGAAAGTAACTGAACTGTGACATCGAGTGAGCAAGTGTGAGGAAAATTCATGAAAGAAAAGCAATGGAAACTTTTGCGTGCATCAATATTTTTAAAAAATTATGTCTTAATACAGTTGTTGTGTCCTTCATTTTGTGTCGGCAAAGTCTTTAACCATGGTTGAAATTGTGCATAGATGAGTATTAAATGAAGTATTAGAGACAGGATTACATCATTTGTTATATTTATTATATATCCATACCAATACATTGGTCATTTATAAATTTAGCAAAAAATTACTAATTATTGAATTGAATTAATTACTAAAAATTTTGCCAAATTACTTTCTGTTGACAGGACCTTTGTACAGCTGATGAAATAGCATTAATGGTATTCCCCAAATCATTATGTTCTTTATGTCCATGAAGGACAATCTGTAAAGAGTCCAACTGCCACCAGGCAGGTTGCATGTTCTAACCAGTGTACAGACACTAAAATTTTGAATATCTCTTTGCTTAATGTATGCACATAAACACGATTACAGAGAAACAAATTTATATTATTGAGAAATGAATATATAATCTGATAGAAATGAATTATCAATGCATTATAATACTTTGAAACTCTATTTGAAATACCCCCCTTCCAGTAATACTCGGTGAATGTATCATTTGGTGTAGACAGCATAAATATAATAAAAAATTTAAGAAAATGGGCTATGGCAGGAACCATATATATATATATATATATATATATATATATATATATATATATATATGATGACTTTGCAACAAGTTTATGCAAGAAGCTCAGATGCTGTCAATCAATGATTGAGATTTTCTGAATTTTTTGAAACGATTATCCTCTATGATCCCATGAAACTGATTTTAATGTTCTGAGAATGTGACTGAGAATTAATTTTCCTATTTCTTCTCAAATGCTGGAATATCAATCAAAATTCCACTATGTCGATCCCTGTTTTGGTCTGTCTCACCCACAAAGACCGGATACACACCTGTCAAGTTTCAATGCTAAGAATGAGGGAGAATCGTGAATAGAGAACATTTTGATGTTGGGATGGGGTAAGGGGTTGGGGGTATTTTGGGGGTGGGCTTGCTCCCCAAGGAAATTTTCAATCCAAGTTTGGCTAAAATTGTGCATTAACGTATAGCAGCTACTGAAGTTGAATGTTGTCTTTACTTGAAACATGTTTCCTTCCAGATGAGATTTTTATCAGAATCAGATTAAACCAATCTAATTAATCTAAATAAATCTAACACTTTGTGTAGCAAATGTAACTAATGCTACAGACTTTTTCAAGGGCTTTGCGCTAAATGCTTGCAAGCTATCAATTCCGATTCAGTTATTTTGCATTTTCTCTATCATTAGAGTACTATCTGTTTACAACTTTTAGGAATGACTGGGTGTTTAAGCTTAGCAATTCCAGCTAATCATCACCTTTGGTTGGGATTGATGTTTTAATACAGTAGTTAAAGAGTGTGTGATATCTTTGTGTTATTTATGTGACATAAATACTGTGTCCGTTCAGGTGGTGTAAAGGTTAGTACATCAACCTCACATGCAAAAGGTTGAAGGTTCGATTCCTGGTTTGAACAGAAAGCGTGGAAAAATTTCCTGGAGTATTCAGCAGCTTATTGAGTACACACTAAGCTTTGTGATAGGGCTGGAAGGTATGTATCGGCCATCTCATCAATGGTCATTTTACTACGTAAGTAAAAAGTATTTTTTCTAAATTTTGGGCCCCTTCATAACAATGTTACCACACTTGCAATAATCTGGCCCTGCAACAGAAAGATTTTTAAAAAAATTGCAGTTCTTGACCTTCTGACTTTTTCAAGAGAGTGTTTGAATAAGTAGAAGTAGAACTTGAGTGTGTTCATAATTTCCCATGCAAAGATGTATCCATAGAGCCAATTCTACCATGGCTATATATCAAAGCTCTGAAATGTCTCCATCGAGTCACCATATTTTTTCTAATTGAAAAATTTATGGACTTAATGTCCCAAATCACAAATTAGATGATATGCACAGATGCAAATCATCCTAATTCGTGATAATTAGCCATCTTAATGACAACCAGAAATATTATCCTCTCTACAGGAGATTTCTCATAAATTTTCAGTGATCAACATAAATGAAAAAAAATAAAAATTGATCTTATTTTTAGTTTTTGTTATCTTGGTACTTTTTTTCTTTCTGCTTTTTGGAGGTAACACATAATAATTAGTTACCAAGGAAATCAGAATTATGATTCCTCATTTCAGGGAGTCAACCTACAAATCATTTCTACGGGTTGTGCAAAGCGACATATGCTCTGGTTCAGTTGAAGAAGAAGACAAGGCAATAAGTTTCCTCCATCAGATTTGCCAACAGATAAAAATGTTAGTTGAGTGCACCTAGTAAGTCTTCAGCAGATTCAGGGATGAGGTCCAGGAGATCTAGACCCCACACCCAACTGCTCTAGCAAAGCAAAATTGAATTTTTTTTTAATATCTAAATTTAAGAAAATTCAAACATAAAAAACTCAAATAATCATAAATGAACCTCAAAAACAAAAAAAAAGATTATATTTAGAGTAAATAACAAAACAAATTATATTTGAACCCCACCCCTACACAAAATCTTGGATCAAAATCTGACTCTGGTTCAGTGGAAAAAGCAGATATTGCAAAGATAAATTGACAAGGAAAAATTAACTGATACAAGAATTTCTTCCGGCATAGACAACTGAATGAACTGTTCTTCTCCTGGACAATATTCATATCCCAAATTTCTGGTTACTTGAACTGTAATTCCTGTCTTCCACGATGTGTCACTCACAACAACAACTTTGACTTGACACACCAAATCAAGCACGTCTGACATCACTCACCCGCCAACTATTTATACACTCTGACCCTCAAACAAACAGAAATGGCAGGCGATCACTTCATAGTAGCAACGAGAGTAGCCTTCATTCAACTCTCTGAAGATTTGAATTATCCTGTTCTGCAAGCATATTTCCTTGTGTAATGCATATCGTCTATAAATGGCTAATCATAAAACAGCATTTCCAAACTTTTTGCACTATCTGCCAAAATTGGCTTTTGGTATGACGTGTCATGGACCTGTGGGGATCGTAGCTAGCAAAAAATTTGAATTACTGGAAATTTTAAAAATATAATAATGCAACTACTTTTTTCAATTTGAAAGTTCTCTGGTTTACTCAATGTAAACAAATTCTCAGACGCATGAATCACCAATTATATTGATTACATAAATAATTTTTATTTGAGCATTTTCTACGATATGTATTCTTTATTAGTAATACAAAGATTATCAAGATAAAATTGACCGGTTTCAAATTTCAGCCAATTTTATCAAAATGTGTTGCTTTGTTTTCAATAGTCTGTGAGATTTGCTAATTGAAAGGAAGAGATTAGGTTGAAAAATCTTGATCACTGAACTCGAGAAACAACTTTTTGAGGAAGAACTCAGAATATAATGTGCCCAGATGTCGAGAAAGAAAAAATCACGAATTAGTCAGTTTCTGTGGCCCTGCTGGAAAAAAAATGCTGCGCCCACAAATCATAAAACCTGGAGTGCTAAGTGACAAAATAAAACATCTCAAAAAATATCTGAAAAGAAAATGCTTCAAAAACACCACCAGTTCTGACGGAGAAAGTCAAGTGATGGCTATTCAAAATTCACATTTCTTTTTTTTTTATTCAAAAAAAGCCATGTGCTCTGGTTAGCCATTCAATGGAAACCATCATATTTTGGTAACATGCTTTACTGTGGGTGATCAATTAAAGAATTGAAAAAAATCGGTGAACAATGGATAGATTACTTCTCAGGCCTTGAGACAGGTGGTGATCTGAATTTTCTATAAACAAGCGTGAATGCTGCTAGAGACGAACTATGAGACATATTTAGCATAGATGTAGATTGTAAACTGACCCCCCCCCCGCCATGAAAACTTATTGGGGGTGGTGATTTTCAAAAAACTAAAAAACTCTTTTTTTCAGACATATCAAGTAGTAAATGCTAAAATTTTCTGCCATCTAGCTCCATTGGTGAAGCCTGTATACTTGTACACACGACACATAACAGATAGATAGATAGATAGATAGACAGATAGATAGATGGACAGTCCAGTTGACAGTTCTGGTTGAAAGTTTCTTATTTTATTCTGAAAAAATATCCTGCCAAAACCTTTGCTATTATTCTTTGTAGGAATTCAAAACCTTAGCAATTCCGTGACCTTTACAGTTCAATTTACTTTGCACTTTTGTGAACTTTCCCAGAAGCGCAGTCTTTTCATCTGCACAAAACATTTCCAAGAAAAATTTCTTTGTCTTTATTTTCTTTCAGTTTTTTTGAAAACTGTCTCCAAATATTTTTCCACAATTTTCAATTACATGCAAATCACTTCTGAGTCTTCAATATTTAGAAATCTTTTTTTTCCGTTCTCGTTCTTATAAACAAAACTTATGAAACCTGTTCTTGACTCTTCGTTTTAGATTCATTCTTGAAACATTAATTGAATGAAATATTTCTGCTTCTAATGATGTCATCCTTCAAAGCAAAAATGCGTGACATATCTTTTTTTAATTTCTTTCCTAATGTCATCATTCTCGATATATCCATTTTAGTTTTTGTTTCTCTTGTTTAACAATAGCTCTGAAAATACCACAAATTTCTCCAGGAAAGTTTACAGGTTGAATAATTGAGATCTCTCAAGTGAGATACTTCAATTTAAAATCTGGCAATTGGCTCTGAAGATTGCCCAACACATTTTTTTACTTTGAAATTTAAATTTACATAAGTATATTTGACAAGAGTCAATTTGTATTTATATGCCACACTTTTATTCAAATTGTATTTTTGATCTTTCGAAAAACATAAAGTGCTTAATTTTGTCCTTTTAAGAATAAGCGTTTGGTAATATAATGCTTATTTATTTTTCATCAGATGAAGCGTTGTCAGTCATTATTAATCTTTGACTAGTTTTTTCTTCCATCTTAATAGAAAATCTATTAGAGGGACTCTAGAGCAAAAACTAAGCTGGTCACTCTATCATGAGTATTTTGAGGAAGAAATCAAACTTATCAAAACAGGTCTGGTTAGTCACTCAATAGGAACCGTCATGTGACTGTCTTTAGGCAGTATGCTGTGTTGGGGGTGATGAATAAAAGAATTACCAGCTGCCTATATTAGGCTAATCCCGATAATATTGTTATTACAACTAGTGTATCTAAAACAATGACAAATATGGTGTTAAATGATCAAGGAAAGATGAAGGATGAGTTAAAGAGTAGTATTTCATCTTTGCCAGTGGTAAGAGCACTAAATTCTCAATTAGTAGGGCAGTGCCTTAAATAGCTTCTTGATGTTGGAAGGAATACAAATTTTAGTCTCGTCTAGATCTTATTCTTTATTTTTAACCTGTGCTATATATCCACAGCTGTAGAGTGATGATATGTTAAATTGATCCCTCAATTTTTGTCCAGCAGCATTCACACTTTTTAGAAAAAATTCAATCTTTAACAGTGACCACTGCACAATGGAAGAGAAATGATTCATTCAATGATCCCTTTTTTTCCTATTTTTTAATTTATCACCAAATTTATGCCCAAAGACAGTCACGTGATGAATCCTATGTAGTGACTAATAAAGACTGTTTTGGTAGGCTCAATTTCTCACACAAATTACTCACAACAGAGTGACATGCTTAGTTTCCACTATAAAATCTCTCAAGTATCGTTGCTTAACTCTCAAATTCATAAACAGATTGAAACCGCTCCTATACATAACAGAACTCTCTGATCAATAAAATTTTTTTAAAAGGGAACACTTTTGTGAACTGAATTTTATGCAAATTATCCAACAAGGCAAGAGAAGTAGCTCAAATCAGATGGTTTTCCCCCTGTTCAAAATTTACATTCCTACATTTTTCTTGTATGAATTTGTAAGTTAAGCGATGCTGCCTGATTAGTTCAAGATGATTTATTTAAATAGGAATTCTGTGGAGGGTACGATTCAAATTGCATCAATTCATACTTTTGTCCTCTCACTACTCTTGTTAAACTGAGTAATATCATTGAAATTTCTTTGAAGCATTGATAGTTGTTATTGTTAATATCATTGTCATCATCTACTTCACATTATCTCTTCTAGGAAAGACTATCGCTAGCATTTGTGATTGTGTTTCCTATTTGACTTTACCTTGCAGAGACGTGGTTTTTATAAAGGCAGATAAACATTCTACATTGTTCCCTCGAGGTGTAATTTAATTGTGTTCATGCTGAAATAAAGGTGTCATTGCTGACCTGAAACTATCAATGTTATTGATCTCAAAGTGATTGTTCTGCAGAAACAGTTGAATACATTTGGTTGAGGGCAAGCAAACAAATTTCCTTTTTCTCTCCATTTATTCACCTCAGCAAATGAAATTAGAAGAGGCATATACGTCTGTCTGTCCTCCAAAAATTCTTTATGAATTACAACGAGAATTTGTGGAAGGGTAGGCCATGAGCTAAGGAAGAATTTCTTAAATTTTGGAATGGATTCAGAAATTTTTTTCCAACAGGTAATCCCTTTCGTCCCTGTTTGTGTGACCGTGTCATTTGGTGCTCATTCATTTGAAAAAAAATATTTGTACTTTTGGCTCTGCATAGATAATGGATCAGAAGAAAAGGTTGTATGCATTGGTGAAATACCCATTGGGCTGAGTAAGCTTAGGTAGAGCTGCTTCGAAAGACAGAGAACCAGAGGGTGAGAAAATAGTTTGAGTGCGTATCTTAGATTCTACAATTGATTTGGATAATATAAATGAAGTACATTATACATAATAGTACAATCTATTGTATTATTCATTATTTTACATTCACTTCACATTAATTCCCTTAGGGAAGGTATGAATCCCCCTGCCCGAGTCATGGATAATTGATAGGGTAGTTGGAGCCTGTTTAGTACTTTTAGCCAGACTGAGCTCTAGCTTTGGTTGGCAACCAGTCAAGGGGACAGGCAATTCAAATTCAAAACCAGGAGTGAAGCCAGCCCCTAAAGCAGACTGGTGGTAATCTTTATCTTCTTTCATACCATTGGAAAATGACCTTGGTGGTACAGGAGTGAGGATTGTCGCCTCCCCCCTCCTATTTTAAAGAAAAAAAAAATCATGTTTCTACTCAAGCACAGCCACAGACACCATCGAAACGATCGTCAACCGGACATTTCCATCAAATTTTCATATCGAAAAAAACTCTTTGAATGGATACTGAGAGAACAGCATTTTAAGGCTCGAAATATCAGTGTTATGACCTGCAATAAGTCATCAGTCTTCGTCTGGAGTTAACCTGAAATATCAGTGATTAATTCCTTATTTTGGTTGCACCCACAACAGAATTGTATTCTGTCTAATGTACCATCGTATTCCATTGTTTAGGGAGGCCATCTTCTGATAAAGATGACCAGAAGAATCAATAATAGCCGGTCTTGAGATTCAAAAGAAAAAGAATTCTGTAGCAAATAAATAGATACTAATAACCAATTATGTAGTTCCCTCTCCCAGTCAAAATGAAATAACAATAAATCATAAAAACAAGATGGCCGACATAAAAAAAACAGGTCCTTGTTTCTATGTTTTTTGTCTCTATACAAAAATGTCTCATGATAAAACGTTCAATTACATAGAATGATTTCTGGCAGAATATAGATATTGAAGAGCAGGGTAGCCAAATGGTTAAGTCATGGAGACTGGAATCAGCAGATAGAATTCAAATTTCAGCTGTAAAGTTTATGTGGCTCATGCCCTTGGGAAAGGTATGGATCTATCTTTTTCCTCTCCCAGTTATTGGTGAATATTGGGCAGACTACTTAACAACCAGTCATGGAGATCCACATTCCAAATTAACCTGAAGAGGGATAGGTACTATCAGGCTGATCTCAACCATGACATATCGATAATGGAATTATCTGCGATGCTCAACAACCTTGCAGTGAGTTACCAGATGAGTATGTACATACAAATGTACATACATACATATAGATACACAGGATAGAAATCTTTTGAGTGGTTCTAAAGGAATATTGTAAGATTTCCTGTCAGTCTCTTTTTAAGGAAAACATTCCTAGACAACACATACTCACTTGCCTCAAGCCTGAAATAAGTCTGACGCATCGAACATTAAGATTGAATAACTAGTTTTTTTTAAAGTTCAAGAGATTATCATTGTAAGGTTTTCAGTTCTCCATCTTGTTTCTCTTTTTCACTCATATTCATTAATTCTTTCCTCATTGATTTTCTAGCAAATGTCATGAATTAATTGTCTCCATTCTTGACGATTATCTGCCTTCTTCCTCCAGGGCATGACTTCATTTTGCATGTGTCCTTATAGTGCAGATTAGGACACCCAAAAGGTTGGGTTCCCTCAGCAGATTATTGCCAAGATATAATTGGAAGTTTTGAGATAAACGTTTACGCCTCAAACCCGGCCCTAGGTTAACAATCCAGTTAAATAAGCACGTGCTTACAGCATTGAAAGTGAAGGGGCATCACATTTTCCTTTCAATTTCCCCGTGTTGGATTATCATGTAATTCAAATTGTTTAACAAGGAAGTCTATTCTAAAATTCAATTTTTTCAATTTGTTGAGTTGATTCAAACATTCAGGTACAAGCAAAAGTCTTATTGGTAAAGATTTGGCTGAGTGAAGTAGTATATTTGTGTGGGAGACTTTTTTTTTCCTAATATATTTTGAGGTGTTTTAAATGAAAATAATTATTATTTCTTCAGGAATCTTTAACTTTTTGAAAATTTTGTTGGTTAAGCAATGGGATGGCTGCTGGGGGGACACTATTTTGGGGCTGTGCTTAGGGCATCAAGCAACTTCAATCGGGCCCTCCTCCAATCCAGATATGACACATATAACATTGAATTAGAATAGTCCTTCAAAAGATCAAGAAATTATTATTATTGTGTCTTCTTTCTTCCTCTTTTGACTGTTTTTCTCTCATATTCATCAGTTCTTCCTTCATTGATTTTCTCGTAAGTGAGATGAATTAATCAACTATATTTACATTTGCTATTATAGAATTATGGAGAGTGGTTTGAAAATAAGAGAAACTGACATCTGAGGGCCACAATCTCTGACTTAACAATTCATGAATTTCATAAATGAAAGTTTTCAGCCCACTGGGAATTACTAGAATAGATTATGCCAACTATTCGATAAAACTAGTGTCATGTAGGTGAGTGCGGGCATGTGTGCGTATAGCTGGAGGTGTTTTATCTCTCTCTCTCTCCCTCTATACATTTATATAGATATAAATATATATGGAGAGAGAGAGGGAGAGGAAGTGGTAGAAAGAGAATCAAAGAGAGGTACTGGCAGAGAAGAAATTAGAGAGAGGGAGTGGGAGAGAGAGAGAATAAGACAAGGAAAGAGAAAAAAATCTGCCTTGAAGTGCAAGTGTATATTTATCCATGTTTGCATACAATTATATATATATATATACATATATATATATATATATATATGTGTGTGTGTGTGTGTGTTTATATATATGTGTGTGTGTTTATATATATGTGTGTGTTTATATATATGTGTGTGTTTATATATATATGTGTGTATATATATATATATGTGTATATATATATATGCGTGTATATATATATATATATATATATGTATATATATATATATATATGTATATATACATGTAAATATATATATGATGTAGGTATATTGAATCAATTTTGTCCCACTAATGGACCGCCTGACCAACCAGCCAATAGGGCTACAGATTCTCCTACTCTCTTTGCTTGTCTGTGTGTCTGCGTCTGTGGATGCTCCTGGTCACATTATTTGGGCTACAACATTTTTTTGTTTTTCCAACATTCTGTTTTTGTTTTGTTTTAGTTACAACATTTCGTTTTTTGGTTGTTTTTCCAAAAAGGTGCATGTTTGAATCTCAATGGTCATTTTAGGACCAATGATGCCCAAGTCTTGTACGGATATTTTTTTTAGATAATTTTTTTTCATTACTTCTTGTACACACAGTGGCTACGGTACTTCATTTATGCGAGGCATACATTATAATATAATTTTCATGAGAACTCAGATATAGGATCTATTTTCATGGCAGCTAGTTGCCTATGTTTCCATATGTACTTGACTTTAGCCCCAGGTTTCTCTGCCATTTTTGTTCCATGCACGGCCATGAAAAAATTGGATCTTCCCTTTGGCTATGAGGAAAAATAATTTGAACATATCTTATGTGACAGAATCATATCTTACATATATCTGAAAAAAACATACTGAAATATAAATTTCAGATCACAAACTAATAATCCACATTGGCCACTCTTATCACCTACCAGCCAAATTGGCTTCAGATTCTTTTCTCTTTATATGAATATGTGTGTGTCCAGGCACTCCAGGTCACATTTTTCTGGAAGTGTCAATGAGTACACCACAAAGCATCATCTAAAAAGTTTTTTGTTTTTTTCAAAAAATGTTTTTTTGGTTCCTGCAGTCATTTTGGGACCAACAATGCCCAAATCTTATGCTTGTATTTTTTAGATGATTTTTGGTAGAAGACTTTCCTTTTAGATAATTATTTAGATTGATTAGTTCTTGTAGATGTGTGAGCTATGATTATTCATTTATGTAAGGTACGGATATTTTGTTGTAATCTCTTTGTTGAGTGAAGTTTAGTAACAATAAAGCAATTACCTTAACACCTTCATACCTAACAACCTTATACGTTGAGCCTAAGTTAATATTGGATCTCTGGAATTAGTAATAAATAATTTTGTGTAATTAGTAATTTGTACGACTTGGAATTGATTAGTTAAGCCTTAACACAACTTAGTTTTGAGCCATGAGATGCTCTTCACACAGTAATTCCAAATTAACTTAAGTTAACAAAGATTCCAATGAAATAGCCAAGTTCCCTGGCAATAATGATATTAGAAACAATCAACCACAACTGTTAACATACGTTTCTTCTGTTTTTGGTCTGGCTGTATGTAATGGAGCTAGAGGGATGAAAAATTGGACAATTACTCATTATTATGTTTAGAAAACATGTTTGTTTTTTTTAAATTCTTGGCTTAAATGGGTTTTTAGAATGTAAGTTCATGTTAAATTGGTCCCTTAATTCATTCCTGGCAGCATTTGTGCTTGTTTTTGTTTTTTGGAATTTGTAACTTTTTAGTGATCACCGACTTGGGAAGAAGAGAGAGAAGTAACTTATTTATTCATTCGCCCCCTTTTTTCCATTTTCAATTGATCTCCCCAACCTAGCATGCTGCCAAAAGTCATTGATCACATGACAGTTTCTATCGACTGACTAACCAGACCTGTTTCTCATTTAGTCCTACTTCAAATGGTAATTCTTGTTTCAGAATAGATTTCCGATGAGTTCATAAGTTACTGTAATCGAGAGGAAGTTAGAGGCACACTTGACTAAAAAGTGTCTCTTTCCTAGGGTTGAGAATGATGAAGAAAATACAGAAAAACCTTCAGAATTTATTATTAGAAGTTAATTGGCCACAGACAACATCATTAAGATGTCATTTGCTGTCTTCATATCAGTATTGATGCAAAATCATTGTCTGACAACTAAAAAGAGAACAAACATATCCGAGTACATATATATATATATATATATATATATATATATATATATATATATATATATATATATAAACATATATATATATATACATATATATATATACATAGATTGATAGATAGATAGATAGATATACTTATAAATGATTAGTAATGGACACTTGTATCCGGCAATATGAAAAAAGGAAAGATAATTCTAGGAACTAAATTTTTCTTGAACCGAATTAATCACAGTTGTAAGTGGAACAACATGGTAATGGGAGTGGGTTCAAATCCCATTCGGCTCATTTCTTTATTTTCTGATCATTGCCATTGTTTAACTCATGATTGTAAATGAATTGGTTTGAACAAAATTATAGTCCCTAAAACTGTCTTATACATATATATTTGTACTGTGGATGTGAAGTTATCTGGCAGAATGTTGATGAAAATGACAATTGGGAAGTGTAGAGAAAAACTCTAGAGATAGGTGTTACATCTCATAATTTTTCATAATTATTCCATGGGCTTAGTTCAATGCATTACAATGGGGGTCCAGCCATCTTTTTCGGAGAAAAAATATATGCGGCAGTTTCACGGAGAAAAATATGCTACTTACATGTTCGATGTTCTACCAACTCTTGAGTTTTTCTCTTCACTTCCCTATTTTCATTTTCATCTACACATATATATATTTATATATGTATATATATATCATATTGTCCACCTTACCAGATTTGATGCTACTGTGGATGTGCTCTTACAGCTTTTAAATGCAACATATTTTGTGTTATATTTGGTTTTGCATATCTTTTAATCGTATCATTTTATTCCATCAAAAAAGGTGATGTAGTCATGGAAACGTGTTGGGAATTTATCCAGGAAATTTTTCTCCAGAAATGGTTTAAGCCTTTATTTTTCAGTTTTATTTTTTGCTTAAGGAAAACTTAATGGGACGATCAATCAATCAATTATTTTTCTCAGTTTTTCTTTGGTTCCAATCGCTAAAAGTTTAAGAATTTTTGAAACAACAAAAGTGAATGCTACCGGACACAAGCTGTGACCAATTTAGCATAGACTTACATTGTAAATTATACCCTTTCACTAAAAACTAAATAAGTTTGTGATATTAATTACATATAGGTGTTTGTATATGGGGCTTGTTGTGGTGAATTAGTGTATATGTATATTAAGGGCTGTTTGGCCTGGGTTGAAGTGTAGTGTCAGGTACCGGTATGAAAATAGTTGGTAAGAATAGAGAAATTAGGAATGAGAGGATTATGGGGTTAGAGATCAGTGTGATTAAGATTGTTGAATTCAGTGTAAAGACTGTTAAGTGGGGAGAGTTTCAAGTTTAGTAATCCACATATCCTCATGAAGTTCTTGAATTTTAAGTGTGTTGGATGGTATACTTTTCTCTATTTTTTCAAAGATGATTAATCTAACATCTGTGCCTAAATTGTTGCCAGGGGTATGAAAGTGTAGGTCTACTGGGAGAAGGTTAAGATGATTAGGTGATTCAATCCTGTGTTTATGGTCATTAAGTCTAATGTTAAACTGCTATTCAGACTAGCTGATATATTCAAATTTGCATTTATTCTATTCTAGGTGGTTAATGACCTTTTTTCTTCTACAGTTAGAATTAAGGTAGATGTAGAAGTCTTGTTTGAGGTAGAGCTAGAGAAGGTATTGGTGTGCTTAAGGTGATTGCAGTATTGACTATTTCTTTTGTTGGTAGAATTTAAGGGTTTTAGAGATGGTGTTATGTGAGACTTTGTTATTTATTATCATGTGACTGTTAATCATGTCTTTGATGCTTAGAGGTCTGCAGTAGGCAATAACATATTGCTCCTGGAATATTTCTTTGAGTTCTGTTTTAAGTATAAGTATATTCCATCTACTATTAATCATATGTGACTCAGGTGGGAATGTGCTGTGGAAAGTGCTTACAAATGGTGTGTGTTGGATTTATTTTTTTTTAGTGTGTGAGGGTTTCTTTTCTGGGTATTGTAGAGGCCTTTAATAATACCTTATTTGATTTCAATTATAAAAGTAGCATAGTCGAAATTTTGGGATTTGATATTTATTATCAAATAAAAAGTGCTCAATGTATATATATATATATATATATATACACACACACAATTTTTTTCAAGTATACAAATTAATCGTCATGGTGACTTGCCCAGGCACCTGATGACCAAAAGATACAAATGATGAATAGAATTTGGCTGCCTCTTCTCTCTCTCTCTCTCTCTCTCTCTCTCTTTCTCTGTATATATATATATATATATATATTATATATATATATATATATATATATATATATATATATATATATATATAATTGATAATTTATCTCTTCAGTATTACAAGTATGAAATAAATAAAGCAGCCAATCATCTATGCTCATTTCCTAGCCAGGTTTCTGAACGATTTTTTGATGAGAATTGTTCTGCACTTGTCGATATTGTGTCTATTCAACTGTCTTCAAATCACACGATGAGATTGTTGCTAGAGCCAACAACAGCTTATATTGAAGGAAACATAGTGGGGCCAAAGAAAGGTTAATATCCTATCAGAAGCTTGTCATTTCCACAGAAAACCCCGGCTTACATAACAGTGTTATTAGTTCGGGCTGATTACTCTTGAAATAGCTATTCTGCAAACCCTAACATGTAAAAGCTGACACTGGAAATAGGAACATCAGAGCAAGTTTTGAATAATGACAAGAGAAAGTTGTTTGATGAAGATAGTTTGATTGGTACTTTATTTGCCGTGTGGTGATTCAAGATTTTATGTGTTTTTATGGATAGGTTTTTTCCAGGCACTTGTCTTTATCCTGGTCCATTTTTTGAATACAACATTTTGGTGGTTGTAACTCAAATCCTTCTAGGTATGTATTGTAATTAGGTGATTTTATCCGATTGCTAAGTTGGAGGGTAACCATCAAAGAGTCGAGCCTGAAAGCCCTCATTTCACAGTTTAATTTTAGCTAGGATTAATTCCTAGGTCCAAACCCACCGAAAATTAGACAGTGGAATGAAGACATTGCAGCTGATGCTTCAATGATGGCCCTCGACTTTGGCATTCAGAAAATACCCCAATAAAACAGTTGAAGAAGGCTGTAGCATACAATGGCTGGAACCCTGTGTTCAAAACATGAATGGAGATGAAGACAACAGTCCAAAAACATTTAAACATGATAATGATCCCTCTTCTTAACAATTTAGAAATTTTTCTTTATTTGATGACATTTCATCATCGCAGGATGTTTTTGAAACAATATTTTTTTTTTCTGAGAGATTTTCCTTCCACTTGGCCTAGTATGAAGTAAGTATCTATCAACCTCACCATGATGGCTGAATGTACCACAAGGTCAGTTGAACTTGTGGGCCTACCCGCATACATGTGAAGAACACAGATTGCCCAGTTACCACAAATAGTCCCAAAAGCATCGTCCAGTTAAAAGATGCTACGATAGTGAACTGGCTCCTTGAGTCAGGACATTATATATTCTCTTGCAGCCACAGGATTAATCCTGAGTCAGCTAATATCTTGTGGGAAGTATTTGGGTGCCAGTGGCTAAAATGGAACCATCTGTTACCTTTCCTTAAGTAGAGCAAGATTTTATCAAACTGATTCACGAATAATGAAGAAATTCTGGCATTTAGTTGCAAAACTTGAGCTTCTGAAATATATAGCAACATCATATTATTTACACATACCCCCACACACACATACATGAACATACATGTAAATTCACACATGGATACAAACTCCTGCACTTGTACACACTTGCTTGTCCATACATATACAATAAAGATAAATATATATGCCTATAACAGGCAATGTTGCCAACTCAAAAAAAGTTTTTTTATGCTAAATGACATTGAAAAAGTGTCAAAAATTGCCAAAGAGTATTGCAAATTACAGTAAGAAATCTTATGGCTACTTTAAATGGCTGGATTCAGCCTGGAAATGGCTAAAATTACCCCAAAAAAAATCCACTGAAAATGGGCCTTAAATACTGCTAAATGTTGAATTTTTACACTGTCATAATAAGAAATGTGTTGAATTTAGCACAAAAAGTACTAAATTGGCAACTCTGGTACCAGGGTAGTCATATTTTAATATAAACATGAATTAGGTTGTTAGGAAAATTTCTATCTATTATTATTAACCATGACAAAGGCTCATTGTAAAACCGATTCTTTTATTCCTTGTTGGAAGAATCTGATATTCTTGAATAAAAAACCTAAGTCAGCATCTCAAATCATAGCTCCACCCCTGTCACATCTTGGTGAGCAGTCAATAGAATATCATAGGTTATGTCCTCTATGGAAAAATTTTAATTTCAAGAGCTGCTTGATACCACTCCTGATTGACAGTGGAACCCCTCTGTGCATAGAATGAAAGATAATGAGACTCCTCTGAGAATAAATTTTTTTAAATAATGAGAATTACCTAAAGGTCAAAGGGACATGATTTTAATCAGTTGTTATTTTCTCTTCAAATTTAAATATAATTTTTTTTATATGTATCTAATAGTTGAGGCAATAGACTTGAAGCAGATCTTTATCATCAAGAATGACAAAAGAATGAAAATTGATGATAAAAATTTGCTGATTTGATCAACAGAAAGTGAATCATTCTTCAGAAAGACAATACATGCGTGAACTCAGATCAAATCATCAGATTTGGAAGATTCAGTTCAACATGTATATTCATCGGATTTAGCATCTTGCTGGAACACTTTTTTAGTAATGAAACCAATTCATGTTGGAATATAACACACTGTGAATTTATTAAGGTTCAACAAAAAGATCTGAAGTGAAAAAATCTTATAATATCTTTTTGTGCAATTTCCAACATTCTAGGTGTCAGATAAAAAACAAATTAATGACTTTCAACTTCATTATTGCATAAATATCTGAACAATACATTGTATAGTTATAATTTTTGGAGCCTTTGAATGCTGTATTTAAAACATCTGTAAGACCAAGGACAACATGAAAAGTAGCATGAATCATGAAACCTTTCAAGTATGGAAGAGATTAATTTAACAATATCAGATATCTTTTCCTACACAATTGCAGATTCTGATAGCGAGAGATGAAATTATTAGTTTCATAGCGGCTTCAGCTATTGTGAATAATTATAATTATGTCCCTGGACAAATAAATTAAAATTTTGTTAAACTTAAATTGTCATCTAAAGGAAAATATTTGTTGATACTCAAATTATTAGATCTGTGAAGAGTTTGGTAGTTTCTCATCAGTTGAAATCCTTTTGTGATAACAGAACAATTGACAATATATCATGGCTGCCAAAATCATCTTGTTATCCAAGATATTTCCCATGAGCCATTGCAGCTGGGAGAAATAAAAAGGTGCAGGTATTAATTGGAAAGAGTTGGGGAAAGTGATGTATTAATAATTGGCAAACTTAGCAACAGTTTCATAAAAGATTGTCTGGGGAATATTTATCTTCGAGTGGGGTTCATGGAAATATGCCATGTTTTTATTCAGGCTTAGGTAGAGCAGGTGTTTATGCTCAGTGATTAAGTTTTATATATGTATTTGGTTTTTTTGGGGGCGGGTGAGCAAAATGAAATTTCTTATAGGATGGAATCTTTTAATTTGTCTCCATCTTGTCTCAGAAAAAGAAATGTTTTTAATCATTTTTAGTACATGAATGATAATGAGGAACCAAGAATGGCAAACATCAATAATGTGATTTGTTTGTATCAGAAACTAGTATTTTTATTTTAGATATTGGATACTGACAACCATAACTGTCAACATAGGTTTTTCCAGTATTTGAGTGATTCTGACAATGTACGTATCCCAAGTGCACTCTACATACCATATCAATGGAGTTAGGGGGCTTCTTATTATTTTACCCCCTCCACAAAAAAAAAAGTTTCTAGAAGGAGGTTTACTTTACAACGTAAGTTCATTGGTCCTTTGGTTTGAGTCTGGCACCATTCACACTTGTTTATTTTTAAATTCAGACTTTTTAGTGATCCAACAAAAAGCAAGAGAAGTAACCCATTCATTGATCAACCCTCTTCTCTATTACTTTTATTGATCATCCCCAACATGATGGTTTCTATTGAGTGAATAACCAGACCTAATTAGTATTGCTATTATGGGTACTTTTTTGTTGATTTTACACCAAAGATTTCCTCATTAATGAACCAAAGAATAAGATTATTACAAAAAAAATGAACTGAGAATCTGTCTAAGACCGAACTCTAGTTTGATATGAAAATATTGTGAGAGACGAAGAGACTAAGAGACTCAGATAGACATAATAAAGGTGATTCTAACGAACATTTTTGCTGATAAAGAAGTTTTCACACAATGGGAGACGCAGGTGATTGTGAATGTATGTGTTTGTGTGTCACAGTCTCTGTCTCTCATTTTACTTCAGATTTGATTAGAGTTTGTACTCCACTTTTTAAGACTTGTCATTCCCACTGGATTGTGTCACCCCTTTGCTTAAGACACCTGTAATCTCGGCTTTGTGGTTACAATAAACGACCTGATTCTTCAAAAGTTCCTTTATCCTTTTAACACTTGATACTGTTTCTGTATCTTTATGAAGGCTATTCAAAATGTTCCACTATGTGCCATCTGGGGCTGTTTCTTCTCAGCTCTGTTTTACATCTCTTCATCCTCTGTACAGTACTATACTTCCTTCGACATTTACAAAGGACTGGGTTTTTAAGGTTTTTGAATTTATCCATTGCATCTAATTAGGATAATTATTTCAATAGTAATTAATGGAAATGTTGTATCAATGTGATACATATACAATGTGCAATTTCTTAATCTGAGACCCCTTTATAAGATATGCTACAGGCCCCCCAGTTTAATCTGGCCCTGGTGGTGATCATTAACTCTGCACAAAGTGTTTCTGGTTGGTTACACCCTGGGAAGGGGCATGTCATGGCTTTGATCCAATATTCGGCTCCAAGAAGATGGGATTGCCTGGCACCAGAAATATTGAACATTCCTTTAAGAACTCTCAAAGAGAACTGAACCCTTGAGTATTTTGCAGGATTGGGAAAGACTTTTTTTTCTTTTTCTCTTTTTCATTTGGGTTCAGCAAAGGATCTTGGGTTGGGGATTACGTGAGGGGAATGGGGATTATGTCAGGGGAGTCTTTTGGTGCATGAATGTTTGATCTGAAGGATTGGGAAAAAAATTTTGAAGTTGGGAGCTTTAAAACCCGTTTCATCATGCCATGACCTTGAATTTGGAAAGACAGGAATACCTTGAACAGTGTGGTTTAATTAGCACAGGATTTGATACAGTGCAATTCAGATGTTGCTGTATAAATTCATGTAACTAAGTAAAAGCTAAGAAAAAAAAAAACATATAATCATAAAGAGACCTTGAACTGAATGGTTTTGAACGGTACTTGAAATTCTGATATAGATTAGTCACAGTTATCAAGGTATGACTTTAGTTTCCCGTATTCTGCAAATATTCAGAAAAATTTTTCAACTTGTTGATTTGGACAAAGTAAATAAGATGTCAGCTCTTATAGTAATCTTTGTTTGCCATGCTTAAGTGAGTTTCCTATCAGAACTCACAAACTTGATTTTTTTTCAAAATTCTTGTTTTCAATCAACAAAATTAGGCAAGAAAGAACAGACAAGGAAATCAGGATTAAATCTTTAAAATCCAATTTTAAAACAAAATTAAAACTCTGATAGAATGTAAAACTTTGTCAATGTAAGAACTTCTGTACCTTGATGAGTTAAAGCATTATGACTGTCAGACAAGGTGACATAAAGTTTGATAGAGTCCTTCTTAAAATTCCACTTGTGTTCCCCTACCCTAAAGATTACACACATATGTATATATATATATATATATATATATACACACGCACACACACATATATATATATATATACACACGCACACACACACACATATATATATATATATATATATATATATATATATATATATATATATATATATATATATAAAGCTTAACTGCTTTAAACACTAAATATATAAAAAAAACTTTTTTTCCAAATTTAATGTCATTTCAATCACTTAATTCCCAATATCTTTTAATGTAATTATTGTAATTTTCTTCAGTGTTTTTTTTTTAATGTTCTGCTCATATTTTGATGTTATGGTACTATAGGTAAATATTTTCTTGTTGGGATCTTCAGTTGTTTTGCAGATAATTGTTTTAGGGATTTAACAAGAAACCAGTTATATCAATATGGCTCCCAAACAGTGTTAATCAAACACCACCTCAGCTATGATTTTAATAAACAGCTTTATTCATTTATTTTGGGGGGCTGTATCATATGTATATACTAACTGAATACCAATCCCATGGGCTGGTTATTTTCAGCCAGTCTATGCTAATATGTATATATTGAATAGAAAGCAAAGGCCCAGTTTTGTGTTATAGTTACATTATGAATAGAGCCATCTCGCTCAATCATTTAAAAATGCTTTTTATTCTCCAAATTTTTCAGTTGAATTTTGATTCAAATCTCCTTCACTTTTGAATCTTTAAAGGAGGAGTCCTTCCACTTTGCACCCCTTAAAGAATTATATATAAACATATAAAATAAGAAGATATGTATACAGGTAGAAAGTAGGTTTCACTTTTGCATTGTATTTACATTGTAAATAGAACCCCATCTAAAACCCTTTGAGAGAATTTATTTTTAAAACACTCTTCTTGAAACCTACCCCAACTCGTTCTCATAAACATGCCGAATTTGGTTGGGCTGCGTCCATGTTTGGGTAGTTTTATAGTGTGACAGACGAACACACAAACATACAGAAATCACTCATTTATATATTTGATTTAAACTTTTAAATAAGCGGGAACACAACCAGATATTAACTCAGCGATCAATTTAGCATATGCTTGCTTTGTAAATTGACCCCCCCCCCAACTAAAAACTTATTTTGGTTGAATTTTCAAACTCTCTCCACAAAAACGTTTTTTACTAAATATAATAAGGAATAATTGTTTAAATTTTCAACTCTCTAGCTTTACTAGTGCAGTGTGTGTACATAATACATACATATATACATAGATAGCCAGCCAGGTAGAGCCACTTAAGAACTGAAGAAACCTATGTTGACTAGTTGACTGTTCTGGTTGGCAGCTGATATTTCTGATGACATGATGATTGAATCCTTGAGATGAAAGTGAAGCCTTAATCAGAAAATAAGGATTAGTCATTCAATAGACACCGTTACATGACCAACATCTTTTGGTAGTATGCCGAGTTCGGGGTGATCAATTAAAAAATTAAAAAATGAGGTGATCAGTTGATAAGTTACTTCTCACACATTTTGTTGGGTAATGGTCACTGAAAAAAAGTCAGAATTTTCCCAAGAGCATTTGTGAATGCTGCCAGACACAAAATGAGGGACCAATTACATTACAATTCAAACGCCCTGCTCGAAGCCTTATTAGTGGAAAGATTAAAAAAAACAAACAAAAAAGAAGGTTTTTTTTCTTAGATATAAAGAGTAAAAGTTCAAATTCTCAGCCGTCTTATTCCATTGGTTCAGCATGTGATGCATTCAGAGCTGGTCAAACCAATTTAAAAACTGAAGTGACGGTTGTGGTGACAGTTTTGCTTGACAGTTTCTGAAAAACCAACGACGTTACCCCCTCTACTACGAATATAGAAGGAACCAATTTAAAATCATTTATTGCTTTCCATTGTAATTGAAGCTCTCATAAATATAAATCTTTTGAATCAAATCATTGCTAATAGATTTTGATGTGATGAAGGCACGGGAAAATACATGAACCTAGAAGCCGTTTTTAACAAGCAACAACATTAAAAACAGCAGAAACTAGCAGAAGAATGTAAATAAAAAAGAGAAAAAACCCTTATAGAAAGCATCAACTCTTGAAAAAAAAAAAATCACGAATAAAAAGTTTGTTTTGTCTAGTTATTTCCCGTGAAAGAAGCAGATAACAAAAAAGCAACAAAATAGATGTACTTAAAATATCTACACGAGTATAAGATTTGCTGAAAAATGTCTATAAAAATCATTTTTTATGGTCTGAATTGCTGCATTCCGATCAACTGTCGTGAAAATAAATACTTCAGTTCACTCAATAGGTCATGGGAAAACAGAATCAAATTTGTAAAAATTATCTCTCTACATATTAAATAGACTATCTATTTTGGGTTTCCCTTCTCAATTTTTCCCCAGTTAAATTAATAGATTCTTTTTCGAAAAGTGAAATTGGGTTGCTATTCATTTTTGTTGAACTTTAAAGATTGATGATATCTTTTCTTGCATTTAATGAATTGAAGAATCATAAAATATTCTAGTATCGAACCAGTCAAAAATGACGGCTAACATTTTTGCTGTACTTGGTAACAAACTGACAAATGTTCAGAATTTAGATCTTTTGATAAATTCAAACCAAAAGTTATCGGTGCAAAAGAAAGAACCGAGCCAGATTTAGTGTTTACGTTTTTTCTTTCTATAAAGTGATTTTAAATTTACAAGCGAAAAGAGTATAATATACATTACTGGTTTTTAGCTACAATATGTAGAGGTCGCATAACTTTTATGGTCACCTTCTACTCGAATGAATACGGTAATAAATATCAAATATTAAATCAATGAAATTGGATATTTTATCAATGTATATTTCGCAATTGTTTCCTCGTTGTATGCTTTTTTTAAAATCATCCATAATTTGCTTGTCAAAGTTACCTATGATTTCCGATGACAATTCTTATTTCAATTAGGCTATCAATAGCATCTTCAGCTACTTTGATATCCGCTTCTCCCTACCTATCGGACTTACGGACTGTACTTCAGGCTTTAAATCCGAAACTATTCTACACCGTAGCAGTAGCTTATTTCTTTGTCATCAGCAAACTCAAGTCTACACGAGGCTATCAAATCATGGTCACTGTGAATTTTATATATTAGGTAGAATAGTGTGACACTGTGACAGACATGTGCACGAAAAGTGAGAACAGTATTTATATATAGTCGGATCATCATCATCACTGTCGGGGGATATGCGGGGGTACGGCGTATACCTAACTCCCTCACCCCCAGCTGTTCAATGTCTTCTATGAGAATAGAACCAGAAATGACTAATCGCAAAATTCGATGATCTTCTACTCATTCAAAGTATATTGGTAATTTGTATCAGAAAACCCCACCTGTCTTCATTGAAACGGTGAATACATCGATTATCATCAAAGATTCCCAGGTTTGTATTTTTAATACAAAGTAAGACAATAGCCTTCTTTGCGCAAACAGGGAGAATGGCCAACAATTTTGTACGGTAGCAAACAAAAAAGGAAAATTCTCTTCTACTAAAATTCACTCACACAGCATTTATAAAAAAAAAAAAAGTAGTATAAATAAATAATTTTGATTCAAACGTTTTTATTGTTTACCTACGAAATAAAACCTGAGACTTATCTCCAAACCAAGAAGATATACATGTATTGATCTTTCATTTTCTAAAGCAGGTTCAGCTGATGGCCTAGTTTACTCTTTTATCTTCTGAAATAAACACCATTAAGTCACTGGTACTAATGGACATCCTCAAGATTGTTTTTGCATAAAGGATTCTGTTGTTTTGACCATTAACGGGTGTTCTTTAGTACAATCCTCTCTTTCAGAAAGGCTTCTGTTTACAACAGTATGTTTACACTCATTTCTCTTGATCTTCCTTCGGATTGTAAGGGTAGCGGTGGAGTGTCGGAATGTTGAGCTTTGGTTTTATCTCTGAACGGACTTTCGCAGGTTTTAAATCTATCGAAGACGCCTTAATTGTCCCGGCGTTTTTTAACAGAAAAATATTCTTTGTTTTGAGCAAATGTTTGTTCATAGATTGTGTGGTTATCAATCATGAAAACTTTCTGGCACGAACATAACTAATGATTTTCATTGTGGGTGCATAGGGTTTGCAGGCGTCTAATTTCCCAACGAAGTGGACACGCAGGCCCAATAAGAGTAGAAATCAATGTTGCCCCGCATGGTTTCGCATTTGTAGCAAAAATTCTCTTTAAAGATGTCTAAAATCAGCTAAATTTTGTGTATTCCAGATATTCCAGAGGATATATATATATATATACATATATATATATATATATTTGTACAAATCAGGTTTGCAGTATAGCATGATATAATATATGATATAAAGCAATATCTGATATGTGATGGATTTATTTTGTAGAGTGCTCAAAACATTCAACTTGTTTAAATAGTTAAGATGGTTTAGTGTAGATCTGGAATCATAGTAGAAAGAAGATTTGCTACACAAACATATTTTATCTTGAATGTGTTTGTGTTGCGAATATACCTTCTGATATATATATATATAATCTGACAGAAATAATTATAAATGTGTCACATTACTTTGAAATTCTGTTTGAAAGATCTGTTATTACACGGTAAATGTATCATTTGGCCTAAACAGTGTAAATAGAATAAACAATTGAAGAAATTCGGGCTACTACAGGAATTGAATCTGTGATTGATAAGGTAGCCACTTCAATGTAGCATTGTTCTTACCATTGAGCTAACAGTACCAGATAGAATGAGTTGAATCAAGTTTAAATTTGATACTGGATTTTCTATGTTTACAATTTGATTTTTACAAATATACTCATTTAAAGCCAAATTATCAAAAAAATAAAGCCAGATCTAGCCAAAAATGGCTAATTTGTTAATCCTGGCAGAAATTTTGCCTACAGAAAGTGCATTGGGGGTTGCGGCACCCCTTTCCATCCTCTATTTAGTAATCCCTCCAACAAATATTTGTTGATCATTTATGTGGTCATCAATCATGAATACTTTATTTCGGGCGTGAAGAAGAATGAATTGATCTTGATGTGTTTTTTGTCAGCGTGTGATTCACTGAGTGAATGAAAAACCATAATCCGTTCCTGGGAAAGTTGATGAGCATCAGGCAGAAAAGTCAAGCCACTCCATTCAAAGAATTCAGATATGTTAAATAACAGAAATCAGAAAGAAAGAAGGAAGATGTGTGATGTCATTAAAGACGTGACATCATTAAATAATCAACTGCTATGATGTCATAATTGAGTGAACGAGTTCAGCATATCTGAATTAAAAAAAATCCAAAAGTGGTCGTTTACGATTATTATTGAAAATAATTCTCAGAATATGTCCACATTGCAATATTTTACAAGTAAGAGTATCAATTGACTCAAAGAAGGGCTGCTTGTCTTCTTCCTACTCCTTCTGCTACTACTACCACAGATGGTGGATACATTGTTGAACTTATGATTCTTGTTCAAATAATAATGTGGATCACGTCTTAATCTAAAAACATATTATATTTGTCTTATTCTAAGGGTAAGTCTTTTAAACTTCATAAACCAAAACTGACGGGTATTTGGTTTTGCTCAAGGCTGATATAAAGCTGTTAAGTTACTGACATTCAATGACTAGATTTATTTCATACATCAAAAGTGCCAACCCTGACTTAATACGTGGATCCTATAAGGAGTCAACAACTGATTATAAGAAGTTAGTTTATATTGTGGAGCCCCACCCCTACCAACTGATAAAATGACCTAGTCCTTACCATGGTACAGATATTAAGATGAAGAACTTTGGATAAATAGATTGATCGATCTTTTATCCCCTATTTTTGTGCTCACCTCACTATTCAAACAATATACGTCTCTTTCAAAGGTGTGATAAACAATTCACTTTTCAGCTGTTCACTTGTAAGCTACAGCCCGGCTGACTACCAAGAAGCAATGACATAGACAACAGGTAACAGACTGGATTTTCAATGATCTCAAAGAACAAAGTCATAAGGCTTCAGTGTCAATCAAAAAAGGATTCTTAAAAGAAGCCGGAGTACAGAGTCAATTAAACCATTTTTTTTTGTATTTTCCTCAATCTGCTTTGATGATAATTGTATTATATACCGAAAAGAAAACTGGGATTTTGAAATTTTTTCATGTGTCTTTCTCATTAAGCTAGCACAGAGCCTGAAACATGTGCTATAAAGGGGCCCTAAGTTATAAGATTAATAAACATTTGATTCATTTTACTTGCATGGTAGAGAAATTAGATTTAAACTTCTGTTATACAGACATAATATAATAAATAAACCAAACATTTCAGTAATATCGGCAGCTTGAGCAGCATTATATCCTAAATATGAATTCGTATTTGAAAATTAGTCCAACCTCCTAGTAGACACTAATGTGGTCAATGGCTCAAAAACCTTTGATAATAATTAATTATATCACTAATTACAAAAAAAAAGGATTTAATTGAATCAGTAAATCTTTTGCTGTAAACATTATTCTCTATAATTTAAAAGAACGACACATCATGTGTAATATATAGTGATAGAACAAGTACAAAATCACTGAATCGGAATTGATATCTGGATGCATTTAGTGTGGGGCTTTTGAAAATGTGGGGCATGTAGTATACACTACTTTTGTTCTCTAGTTGATCTAGCACTGTTTCACACTGTGGAATCATTTGAAGAGTAACAACCATTCAACCATTATGAATAACCAAGCAAAAACTAACCGAATCATAATCTTGATGACTGATCTTCCGTTCACAGAGTGCAATAAACACAACTTTGGTAGTGGATGCAATCAGACATGTAATTCCAATTGCCTCAACCAGACGTGTAACCACAAAAATGGTCGTTGTCGAAATGGATGTGTTCCAGGCTATGAGGGTCGCCGCTGTAACTCAAGTGAGTTCTGATTACTTCTCCAGGAGAAGAACAAACCCTGAAAATCCCTAACTCTGTCTGTAACTTGGCTTTTAGCTTAAATTATTATAACAGGAATTTTAAATGTATAAATCAATTTTTGTTTTGTAACAGGTATGAGTCTGTTCTTTTTGAAGGAGTGACATATCAAAGGATAAACATAAATCTTGTATCAAAGGAGTGAAATAAATACTATATAAAAAGCAGGTATTGATCGAAGGGATCTGTACCCCTCCATTATTTATAGTTTCAGATTGGCTCTACATGCTTCAGAAGCAATGATCATCATTACATATCATGTTTCAAAAAGTAATTCTGAACCAGTTTCCATTCGGATGCATTTCACAATATTGCTTCATCTTGTCACTCCTTCATTACTAACCCAATGTTTTCATATATATGTGATTATTTTTTTGAAAATCCTTCTCTTACATTTGTGTTTTACACATATTTATGATGGTGGTGGTGGTGGTAGCATCAGTGAACCAAGTTCCAAGTTAGACTGCGTGCATTCACTTTACACTAGTGCCCTTTGGGGAGGCATGGATCCATTGCTTCTACCCCCAGCCATGGGTAAATAGCAAGGCAGTCTGGGCTCTTCATGCTTGGTGGGCCAGACAAGTTTGAATTCAAATTGGGAGAGTCAAACCTCTTGTCCAGCTGTGTGAGAAGCTAGAAAATGGATTGATTAGGGAACATGTTCTCAAAATGGATAATCACAAGGCTTTGGTCAATCTTCAAAGGGCATAGAAAGCCAGAAATTAATCCTAATAAAAATGCCCAAGTAAAATAAAATAAAGCATATCTGTTCACTTACTCATAGGAAACTGTCATTTGACCAACAAGTTTTGGTTGCATGTTGTGTTGGGATGATCAATTGAATAATTGGAAAAAGGGGCGATCAATGAACAAGTCACTTATCTCACCTCTTGCTGGGAATTAATCACTAAAAAATCATTTTTGTCTAGGCATAATAAGGAGTAAGTTGAGGAATCTTTAGCCCTCTAACTCTGTTAGTGCTGCTTTGATGTGCAATACCTACATCCATCCATTGACAGTGAGTGAGACCAGAAGAGACCAGAAAAAAAAAAACTTCAGAAAACAGAAGAAACCTATGCTGACAGTTTTGGTTGTCAGTCTCCAATGAAAGAAACTGGTTACACGGGGTTCAAAGTGATCCTTATAATAAATAACTCTCTTATAGAATCATTCAAGACTTCATGGTCAAAGCTGATATTTTGAAAATTAAAAACAACATTCATATAATTTTCTATTTATTTTTATTAGCTAAAGTATCATAAATCATTATTAACAAATTTTTTGACTTCTATGTGCCTTCATCTTAATTTTATTAAATGCTTTTTATTGCAACTTTTACTCATGCCAATAAAAAGTAACTACCATATTAAGATAAAGGTAAAAAGTAGTGAAAAAATTTGATAAAAACGTTCGTATCAATTTGCTCTTTAAATCAGCAAGAATAATATCTTTAGCAAACTTAAGGAAATGGTTTTGCCGATTGGTTCACAAAAAGAGCTTCGTAAATCATTTCATTGTTTAAGCCGTTTAATAAGGGCTTCACAAAGACCATAACTCACAAAGGCAGAAGATACAACAAGGACTGTAATGCAATGAATTATTATGTAATTTGCAGTGAATTATTTGATAAAGAAGACCACAAATCTTTTTGAACATTTAGAACACAGAAAGATAATTTTCTAACCCAACAAAAAGACATCCTTTTTCTATTCATCAATATTTTATATCTAAGTCTTAAATTCATGAACCACTTGAAGCCAATCCTAAATGACAGCGGAGCTCTTCTGTGAATGGGATAAAAAATTATGGAACTCTTCTGTGAAATGAATAAAAGAAAATAAAAAATTTCACTTGATGGTCAAAAGGAGAAGTTATTTCCCTTGATATTGGCATCCAATCTTTTTAAATGAATTCAAGTGTTAATATGGGCTCGAAGAAAGATATAACTCACTCTAGCATGAGATATAACAAGGATTGTAATACAACAAAACAGGTCTGGTTGATCACCCAGTAGAAACCATTATGTGACCAACATCTTTTGGCAGCATGCCGTGTTGAAGGTGATTAATTCAAAAATTGAAAAAAGAGGAGATCAACAAATAAAGTTACTTCTCTCCCTTTTTGTTGGCCACCTATCACCAAAAAGTATGAATTTCAAGAAAATCAAATAAGCAAACACAAATTAAGGGATCAATTTAGTTTACATAAATTTACATGGTAAATTGAAATCTCCATTAAATTCCTATTTAGAGGTGGGAATTTCCAAGGAAAACAAAGAAATGTTTTTTCTGCTTGACAGGAGAAAATTTTTAGCCCTGCATGCATGCATACATAGCCAGCTGAACCAACTTGAAAACTGATAGAAACCTATGTTGACAATTTTGGTGATAGTTTTATATGACAGGATTTAATAATTAAACTCTTCTGTAAATTTTTAAATCCACCTAAAAGTCAAAAAGAGATGATTTTAATTAGAAGTGATTCCACTTGATAATAACGTTCATTTTTTCATATGAATTTAAGAGTTAATAAGGGTTTGAACAAAACTATAAATAGCTTGAACATGAGGTACAACAAGTATTGTAATAAAACAGAAAGCAATAGAAGTTGCTGTAAATTCTCTGATAAAGGATGGAAGAAAACTCTAAATTTCAACAAAAACTCTTCAGAGAGATTAATTTCAAAAGAAATCATTCGTACATTTATTAATATTTATCCACTGCTCCTCTGACAATTGTCATAAGTGTGCAATAACAGGCTAGGCTGATGCCTGCTACTGAGAGTATGAGTGTGACTGATTCAGTGGGAAGGGAGATAGGATAAAAGAAAGCTGCGTAGCTGATTAAAAGGGTTGGGAGGGGAAGGGAGAAATTGGGTAATATAGAAAAGAAAGTTAGTTTATCAAGAGGTTAGGAAAGGAGATGGAGAAAATGATGACTGCAACTAATACTACGAGTATGATGCACAGTGCTCTTATTATATATCAGATTAGATGCAATGAATAGTTATGAAATATTTTATTTAGTGCAATACTTTGTTTTTGCAGCCTCCAGCGATGTCCCTTTTAATTAATTTCCATTTCAATCAATTCATTTAATCAATGTTTTTACAAGACCTTTGCTATTTCAGTTGATGCTTGAAAGGGGTTTGTTATCATCATTTACTTTTTACTACTTCTACCGTTATCTACCTTCTTAACGTTTATTTATTCTAACCCTAACCCTACCTCGTGCGTGCTTTCTTGCATTCCCTCAATCACTTTGCCTTGCCATGAATCTGGACTGCACTTTCCCCTTGTAAACAGTCACACTGTTCTTCAGTCCTTTCTTGCATTTGATTCATATTGCATTGACCAACCCTGAGCATCTTTTTTCTGTCTGCAAATAAACCATTCCTTCCCGGCACATATTTTCTGCATCTTTTATTTATTCATTAGTTTCAATTGTCTTGCAAATAATGGAACAAAAAATACTTCTAAAATTGACATTGGAGAGTCAATTGCGTCTATCCTCTTCTGAACTCACCGTAGTCTAATATTCTAGAGTGTATTTTTAGTCATCTTTTTTTTTCAATGAGAAAATGTAGAATGTAGAAATGATTCTTACTAACTAATTTTGTCTTGCTCATTCACAATTAATGAATATTATTCCACAGAAAGACCAATACCAAGAATACCTGCTTTGAACATTTATCAATGTCAAGGACACTGAATGCATATCCAAGAGGAGATAACTCAGTTTTACAACTGCACCCATTTAAGGCCAGAATTGTATTTAATTTTAAAAAATTGATCAAATCTAAACTGAACAGCTTTCACTAAATCATTTTCAAATCTGACGTAGGTGCTCTCTTGCCTTGGTTGGCAACCAATCTGGGTGAAGGATAACTTTGAATTTAATTGGAATTCCCTTCTCCGACAGCCATGGGTCAAAAAGAAATGTTCAACACCTACAAATGGAGACACATCCACCTACCTGGTCCCCAAAACCCATTTCCATCACTGGATTGACTTTGCTGTTGAGCAAGAGTAAATTGAAAACTAAGATTTTGACTCTAAAAATATTGCTGAAACTGACTGCAGAGGCCATCATGGTTTATTCAGGTTTGCATCTGAATCATTGGCATTTAGCTGCTTCACTCTCGTGTTCACAAATTCATTTACAGACTGATGGAAAAATAATCAGTTAATATATTCAGCTAAAATAAAAATGAAATTATTGGGACACTAGTTTAGAAAAAAATTGCTAGTTACAGATAATAATGACAAAGGTTAGTCTTTGAACTCTAAGGATTTATTACATGGTTTGGAGATGTTTATAAAATCTTACAGCTTTTTAAAAACACTTTTTATTGAACTTTGATTGTTTAAATGTCTTCTTTTAACACTAACAGATTTGTTTAATGAAGCAAAACCATTATTAAATGTTAGTTTATGAAACTCCTTGATTTGATTTTATTAGGAAGAGAAGAAGAATAGTTTTCTGTTTTTATTTAAATTTTTTTCTATTTTCCCAAATGCAATCAATGGTATAAATATCTATTATTTTACATCAAGGTTCTTCCTTAAAAAAATTGATAAATTTGGAACAAAACCTTGTGTCCTGGTATTGCTACATTCTTGGAATAATTGTCTTATTAATTGTTCTCTTATTTGCGTAAACCAGTATCACCAAATGAATGAGTTTTATTTATGAAAAGGTTTTAAAAGTCAGTGTTTGAACGTACCCAGAATGTGAAATAGACTTTTAAAAAATCTTTCATTGATATCAAGAATTTTTTCAATATCATAGAAAACTACTCAGAAGAAATAGCAAATGATGCAGAAAATCAACTTTTATAAAATTCTTTAGGTTGGTAGAATGCTTTTGAATATTTTAAAAATTGGTTATTTGGCCAGAAAACCATTTCTACTCATCTTCCTTACAGCCTCAGGATCCAATCTTTATTAAATCTTCATCTTGTAGCATAGCCCTTCCAAGACACCTGGAATGTATATATCCTGAGGTTTATTGAAATGTTGACAGATATATATCCTGCAGATTTCTTGTAAAGTCTATGGGATGTACATATCACAAAAAATGAAATATAAATGTCTTATGGGACAAATGTCATGTCAGAAATTTATATATTTTGAGATTTTTTTTAACCTTTTAAAAATTCAGGCATTAAGCACTCATATTCTTTCTTTTTTTAATTTAAATTTCTTTTTTATTGTTCTATGCTTCTTAACTCTTTCAATTTCAATAAACAATTCAGAGATATTCGAAACCTTTTCAAATTCAATTAGTAATAACTCCTATCTGAGATTCAGAAATTAAATATTTTCATTATTTAATGTATATTTTTGACAGGTATTTGTGTTGCTACATGACATCACAAGTTCCCATGATGCAAGTTCACATCCTGTTGGGAGCTATTCTATTTTGAAATCCTATTTTACTTTTTAATTTCATGTCAATCAAAAAAGAGATCTTGAAAATGGCTGATCTTTAGAGACAAAAAGTGGGAGATAGATTATATTTGAGAAAGCTTTGTACTCGAGTAAATTCTGAAAAAAACCTGGTGTTTTGAAATTTTCTGAAAAGTTTTTTTCACACTTGGGTACTGTTTTAAACAATGACAAACAAATAATAACCAAGCGAAAACTAACCGAATCATAATCTTGATGACTGATCTTCCGTTCACAGAGTGCGATAAACACAACTTTGGTAGTGGATGCAATCAGACATGTAATTCCAATTGCCTCAACCAGACGTGTAACCACATAAATGGCCGTTGCCGAAATGGATGTGTTCCAGGCTATGAGGGTCGCCGCTGTAACTCAAGTGAGTTCCGATTACTTCTCCAGGAGAAGAACAAACCCAGAAAATCCCTAAGTCTGTCCGTCTGTCATTTGTCCCTCATTCTAAACCATCCGTCTGTCCATCAATTCATCTGTTTGTCCATCAATCCATCTATCTTTGAGTCTGCGTTTACATTTGTCAATTTTTCTGTCTGTTCAACCATCTGTTTTACTCCAATGACCATTTCATCTGATAATACATGTGTTCAGTGGTGTAGTGCTATGAAAGAAAGAAGGGAATACAAGACTGCCTCTTCCTCATGAAAGGTTGTGGTGGGGATCCCCATCGGCACCAAATTTTTGAAATTCAACCATTTGTTTGGACATGCTCTGCCTAATTTTTTTCTTAATGAATTGTTCAAGTGGAGAATGTTAGTAGTTTATAGATAGTGAGAGAACGCTCTTTTCTCTCCCCCCCACCCAAAGGAAAGGAACACCATTCGAATGTGTTCCTTCAGCACTACACCACTGCTTGTGTTGCAATGGTGTCTCATCCATTTAGGTTTTTCTGTTCATCTTCACTGGATTCTTCGTTTGTTTTTCCAAAGAATTTTTTTAACATTTTCAGTCTGCCTTTATTTCTTTTCCATCTTGAATCTTGAAATATATCCTTTATTTTTTCTTTTTCTTCCTATCTTTTCTCTCCTTTTGTCAATCCTTTCCTTTATCCAGGCTCTCGGAGAGTTGGGTGCAGTCAATGCGTCGCAAAGGGGCCTAGAATGCCTAGGGGGTGCTCAAGAGTTTCTCGGGTTGAGCTATGTATCAAAATTTCTAAGTCTCTATAAAACTATCCATTAATAAAATTGGTTGACTACTATTCACTGGAAAGCAAAAATTATAGGTTGTGCTAAAAGGGTTATATCAGATTGAAAAATAGGATGGCTAAAAGACGTGGGTGTTTGTGCAGTGCATAAGTGTGGAGTAGGGGGCAGCTTTGTACCATTTTATGAAATACCTCTCAGAGGCCAATATCTAATTCTGATAAGAAAAGTCTGAGAGATTTGAAATCTTTTAAAATTCCTGTCTTATTGGTCATTGGAAATCATCAAAAAACAATCCCCAGTTGATGAGAAACCACCATGCAACCAATGTGTTTTGGCAGCATGGGGGTAATCAATTAAAAAAATTGGAAAAAGTGGGGATCAATGGACAAGTTTTTTCTGTTGCCTTTTGCTTGGCAGGGATCTCTGTAAAAGTCAAAAATAAGCTAACAGAAACTGATGGATCAATTTAGCATAGACTTACATTGCAAACTGAATTTGCTTCTCAAGAAGTATTTAGGAGTGTATTTTGGAGAAAAAAAAAGGGGTTTTTTGACATAATAAAGAGTAAATGTTTAAATTTTCAGCCCTGAAGCTCCATTTTAGCTACCTATGTGCATGGTGCATACATCCATAGTCAGCCAGCCAGACACACTTGGAGACTGAAAGAAATCTATGTTGGCAGTTTTGGTGACAGTTCTTAGTAAATAGTCAGCTAGCCAGCCAGCCAGCCAGATTCACTTAAAACTGAAGAAATCTATGTTGGCTCTTTTAGTTGATGATTCCTATCAACTCTTTTCAGATTATTTCAACTTCTTTTCTCCACAATATTCTCTTTCCTCTTTCATTTCCGTTAATTCTTTCTTGTAACACTGTTACATTTGGCATCATCATTATTTTATAAAATCTTCATCCTTCACTTTGAAGTTTTTTTTCTTTCTCCCTTTTTCTTTGTACTTATATTCTCTCATCTTCTCTATATATATGAGTGAGTGTGCCTGATGAGTGCTCAACACATCATTTCTAAAAAGTTTATATTTTCATTATTTTTAGAGCTATGATGCTATTTTTTTATTTCCTGGAGCTTGATTACTCTATGAATCATGATGCAATGTTCAAGCTTCAAAAAGAAAAAAAAAGATCATTGAAGCTCCCAAAACTTGTTAAAAATGGTGTATTGGGCACTTCTCATGCATGGCCACCTATACATATATATATATATATATATATGTATATATATATATATATATCAGAAACAGAATTATATTTTCTTTCTGAAGACGTGTACCAAACTGGTTAAGGCTCATTAAAAGTCATTATATCTTAAATCTGAAACTAAAAGGTTTTGCTTTCCTTTTTTTCCCTTTTCCTAATTGATTCAACTCTTATTGCTGAATTTGTCTGCCAATATATATATATATATATATATATTTTGAGAAATAGACATATGCGGTCCGACAGAATGAATTATAAATTGCGTTATATTATACCAAAATTTGAGATAATTTCCCTTTATTACACAGTCAATGTAATAATCGCCCTAGATGACATAAAGTGGAATAAACAATTAAAGAAAATGGGGCTGCTACAGGAATCGAACCTGGCACCACAGTTTAGCATATGATCTCAGGAGATCCACTTTGAGAATCGTAATCTCCAGCGATTGCTTGATATCTCACAACATGTCCAGCCCATTGCCATTTGAGTTTTCTAACAGTTTCTATGATGTCTCAGGCTCCTGTCTTTTCTCTGATATACTTTACTGTCTTATGATATCTCCATGTGAGGTTGAGCATGATTCTTCCATGTGCACGTTGCATGGTTCTCAGTTTGAGGGCCTATCTTTTGGTTAGGTTCCATGTCCAAACTCCATAGGTGACTATCAGTAGGATACAATGATTGTATACCATTCTTTTTCGGACAAGTGTGATTTTTTGTTTTTGAAAGTTGAGCTTGCTCTCCTGAAAGCTTGCCAACCTGGTGTGATTCTTCGCTTTATTTCTTCTTTTTTATCAGTAATGCAAAGGCCTAAATAACTACTTTCACACCAATTTCTCATCTCGTTTATTCTCAGTCTATTCATCTCTTTCAACGCGGCAGTTATGTATTAAGGAATAGACATATGTGGTCCAACAGAATGAATTATAAATTGCGTTACATAGAAACTTATTTCAGATGATTTCCCATCATTGCACAGTTAATGTATCATCCACCCTAGACAATGTAAAATAGAATAAACAATTAAAGAAAATGGAGCTGCTGCAGGAATCAAACCTGCCACCAATAGGGTTGCTGCTTCAGGCCTAGAATAAATGAGATAAGATTTTCTTTAATCGTTTATTCTATTTCATGTTGCCTAGGTCGATTGATACATTAATCATGTAATGACAGGAAATCATCTCAAATAAGTTTCTGTGTAATAAAAAGCACAATTCATGATTGTCTGTTCATCTATCTATCTATCTATATATATATAATTAATAATTGTGTCATCCACACACAGCTGTTTCGTTGTATTACAATTCTTCAGTGTGGCTATAGACTATCCAATATCCCTTCCAGTACCACGAGGTGGGATTGAAACTTTAGCTCCAGACCCAGAGGCTGACATTTTACACCTACCGTATGCAAAATTGGACGGTCAGTAGGACCAAATCAAACAATATATTTACTTATGTACAATTCCCCATCCACCAGAATGCTCCATTCCAGAGTTGGAAGAGCCTTGCTATTGTTGCTTATAATGGACAAGCTTCCCTACCTAATAGTGCTCAACCTTAAAGAAGGGAGCGTTAATTATAATAATAATCAAAATTATATTAATTAAAATTGAATTTATAATAATTGATACATCAATATATTAATATATCAATTTATTATTATGTTAATATTGATTTATATCAATTAATTAATATATATATATATATATATATATATATATATATATATATTATATATATATATATATATATATATATATAATATATATATATATATATATATATATATATATATATATATATATATATGTGTGTGGTATAACCATTAGCTCTCCTTCTCTTTCAATATGGTATCCTTCATTAACCCAAACATCTGGTTTCTTGATGTCCTTTCTCCCTTGGACACTGAACTTATTAAAAAAAATTCCATCTCATTTGCCTCTGTAGTTTGCTAATCTCTTTATTTCTAATTAAATTCATTTCTTAAATGTATTTTATTATCATTATTTCATTATTATCTATTTTATTTTATCCCAGTTTAATTTACTTTATTATTATCATTATTAAATTAACTTATTTACTTTTGATTATTTATCTCATCTTATTTGCTTACCATACATATATTTTTAGTTTATCTTCCTCATTGCTAAGAATTGTATCAGGCAAAGAATATTGCATTCCATCAAGAAGAGGGAAATATTTATTCAAACTGATATTCATATTACTGAATACGACTTCTGCCCATCCAGTATCAAGACACTCAATATTAATAAAAAAAATTAGCACACCTTGGGCAATGGCACTTTAGTCCTCTTGAAAGTACACTCAGGCAATAAAGTCTTCTTTTGGGATTACCATCAGCTGCCTTATCACATTCTTCCTAATCTTGTCCACGGTTTTATAACATATCCAATTAATGTTAATGAGGGGAAGCAATTTACCTGCTCAGTTATTAAGAGTTATCCGTCCCTGACCGGTAGATGGGAACATATTTATCCAACTGATAAGCAATTGTGCAGCAGAGTGTCACTCGGACAGACGCACATCGAACCATTCTGTGACAAAATGAAACGGTTCCAAATGATAGTCATAATAGTACAATCAATAAATCTAACAATCTGAATATTAGAGGTCTGAATTTCCTGTCAACTGCAAAAAGCCAGAATCCAGAGGGAACCGAATCAGAGCTGCGAGGAAGCTAACAGACACAGATGATGCAACGTTTTCCACAAATCCTGCAAGAGACACGAAGAACAGGAAGGTTCGGCTATTGTGAACCAGCTCACACCATGGTATTCCACTGTCGACTGATTAACCCTGAGTGTCTGTTCACGCATGCGCAATGCAGTGGTTTCTGAGTAATTCAAAATGGCTGGATTCTTTTCAAACACACCCTGTGCGTATATGAAGTGGAGGAAAGACATATCTGCCCATCTAAAGCCTGAATGCACAAATATCTCTCTCAATAAATTTGTTCATCTGAACAAACATGAATCCTAGAACATTTTTTTTGCTTCCATAAATGAAGACATATATACATTTACTTATCATGTTTTTTGGTATTTTTACAGATTTCCTCCAGCAATACATATTTCTTGCTTGCATATACTTTGTTCATATATATGCATCAATTTATATACATAATGTAATATATACATGCATATATGTATATACATGCATTTAACTCTAACCATATGTACTGGCACAACCATCTGTAAATGTGTGTGTGTATGTGTATTTATGTATATATATATATGTGTGTGTGTGTGTGTGTGTATATATGTATATATATATATATATGTGTGTGTATGTATATATATATATATATGTGTGTGTATGTATATATATATATATATGTGTGTGTATGTATATATATATATATATATGTGTGTGTATGTATATATATATATATATGTGTGTGTGTATATATATATATATATATGTGTGTGTGTATATATATATATATATGTGTGTGTGTGTGTATATACATATATATGCATGTTTATATACCTATATATGTGTACATAGATATGTATATATATGTGCGTGTGTGTACATATACATATATATATGTATATTATATTTCATTGATATTTACGAACATAAAGGATATGTCAAGATAAATATACTTTGAAAGGGCATAATATTGGCTGATGTATGCATGTTTATGAAGATATACTCACACATACACATATATATTATATATTATCAATGTATAAGTTATTATATATATATATATATATATATATATATTCAATTATTTCTTATGCCCATGCTTTTATGAGCCTAAATCTCCTTGAATAAGAAAAAAAGAATTTATCACTTCTCGGCAGATCCATCTTTTCTTTCCGTATTTATTATTTTATCTCTTTTTTTGCTGCTTCCCTGAATGGACTCTCGGATTTCCAAGAATGAAAGACTTCATCCTAGGTTCCTTTCCGTCCATTCTCCATCAGGCCCAAATGGCGCCAACCTAAGAATGTATCTGATGCCATTCTGGGGTCGGATTTTCATTCATTCTTTGTCTTTTATGCAAGCAGGAAAAATCCAGTAAACAAATTCACTCCCTTGAATCAGGAACAAACAAAGTAACAAATAAAAGAAACAGCTAGCAGCACACAGAGAGCTCCTACCTCTGCCAATTCCATTGTCACTGACTCAATGAAAATCACTTCATGTATAGCAATTCTAATCCTTTGTTCATGGCCCACCCTTCCACTAAATATTATTGAAATATATCGAGAACTTTTGTGGACATATAACTACAATGCAGGGGAGGTAAATGATAAATCATTTAAGATCATTTTTGGAACCGTCAAGCAAAAGTGTCAATATTATCAGCAGAAGGTTCTTCAGTTTTTAAGTGATTCTGACTGGCTATGTATGTGTCGGGTATGCAGGCTACACCAATTGTGCAAGAGGGCTGAAAATTCGAACATTTAATCCCTATTTTGTCAACAAAAAAATTTTTGTCTTAAGGAAATCCTCTCCACCCATAGATTTTAGTGAGGAGGGGGGCTCAATTTACAATTTAATTTTGTGTGTAATTAGTCCCTTTAGTTTGTGCCAGGGAGTGTTCACACTTGTTTTTTTTGAATAAGTATGTTCATATAAAATTCCATTTATGACGTCATTGGTATTTTCCACAAGAAAACATCTAAAATTAAGTAAAAAAACATTTAGAATTATGTTATTTCTGCTGAAAAACATTTTAAATAGAATAAGAAACCATTTAGATCCTTGAAAAACTAGATACAATTAATCATCATCATCATCATCATCAGTCTTTTAGCGTCCGTCGTTGGACATAGACCTTCCCCAGGATTTGCCACACTTCTCTATCATGGGCGTCACGGAGCCAGTACTTCCTGAACTTGTCTAGTTCATCTCTCCATCTAATATTTTGCCGGCCTCGGTTGCGCATATGGTCTCGGGGAATCCATGTTGTGAGTCGTGATGTCCATCGATTGTCAGCCATTCTTGCAACATGGCCAGCCCACCGCCATTTGAGATTTTTTATGGCTTCTATGATGTCTCTAACTTTTGTCTTTTCCCGGATGTGTTGTGCTGTTTTGTGGTCTCTCCATGTGAGGCCCAGCATTATTCTTTCATGTGCACGTTGCATGGTTCTCAGCTTACGGGTCTGTTTCTTGGTTAAGTTCCATGTTTCAGCTCCATAAGTGACTATTGGGAGGATGCATTGGTTATACATGGCAAGCCTTTGGCAGAGCTAGCTCAACCTTCAAAAATAATAAGATCCCGATACAATTAATAAACCTGTCAAAATAAGCCCCCAAAAAGGTCAAAAAAGCTTTCTTCTGAAAATCCTCCAAAAGACCATTAGAAAGGGTCTAGTCTGTAGACAAAACAATATGACCAAGACACAAAATACATGTATGTATAAGAAGGGCAGAACCATTCGCCACCTTTGGTGACTACAGTTGTTCAGTAATGATATTGCTGCTACTAATACTACTAGTGTAAAGATAATGACAAATATGGTGCCAAGAGACGGGAGAAAAGGTTAGATTTGATCTTCTGCCGACCATAGGATCATCATAGCTCAATTAGTAAGTGCAGCTGGTATGGATAACAAGGCCTCCCTGGGGCAAAAAGGATGCGAGTTTGAGTCTCATTGGCTGCTTATCCTCTAAGTCTAACTCCTTTATTTTTGATCTGCACTCTTTCCTCCTTGCCATAGATTGACAGCCAGAGTTATTTTGATGGAGAGCAACTAAAATTGAGATGGAAGAGAAATATTTTTTAAAAATCTCTTAACTACTTTTACCATCATCTTAATTGTGGCTTTATATCACAACTTTTACTCAGACCGATTTCCCTCTGGTAGTAGGTAAACAACATTGATCGGAAATGTAGAAAGAAAAATCCTCGTTAAAAATGTTGAATAATGACAATACTTGACAATGGTTCACGTAATGAAAAATAAATCAAGTTAATAGACGATGATGGAACGCAGTTCATCGTACTCTGAGATGTGCTCTAAAACTGGAATGAAGCAAGATATTTCACTGTTTTATGATAACTCATCAAGTAGTTCATTAATTTTAATTACTGCAGTCAAGATTACTTGGACTTTTTATCATTTAAAACCGATCTTGTGATTTCTGGTATGTGTAGCATTAGTCTGTTTTTAACTCTCTAATTGATATAACTGCTTCATACCAATCCTAAACACTGTGCAAACTTTTCTATGATTAGGATATAAAATGGAACTCTTTTGTGAAGTGAATCAAAATGAAATTAAAAAATTCATCTAATGGTGCAAGGCAAGTTAAATTTGGTCAAAAGTTATCCCCATTGATTAAACATTTGAATTTTTTAATATGAATTTTGGTAATAATAAGTTAAAAGCTTTTTCTTTTTTCTTCAAAACTCTGTGAGCTACACATTTTTGTAATGAATCAGATAAAAGTAGTTCAAGATTTTGGGAGGATGATTTTAGGTATTCATCCAAAATTCAGTACTATGATGGTGTTAACTAATTATTACTATGTAGGCAATGTTATTTCTTCCAGTCATAATGGACATACACCTCATGAACATACAATACTTGAACTATTAGTAACAATATGAAGTATTTGTAGAATCATTGTCATCTAAATTGTTACACTTAAATCTGGTGGAGTAGTTGTAAAGTCAGAAGGCTGCAATAAGAACATCCAAAACTTTGTTTTGGCTCTAAAATACAATTGCAATTGTTGATTCACTTTTTACTTACTGCAAGAATTGGCTGCATTACTGCTTATGTATCATTAGAATGAATGACATATTTATTCGGTAATCTAAGTCCATCTTAATAATATTTGAGAGTCCCAGGCAAGGCTATATATTCATGCCCCTACACATTTTTCAAATTCAATTTTGGGTCCACTAAAATCTTGTGGCCAATAGCAACTGCCCAGGACCTCCAATGTGATGGAGAAGCTGTGAGTTAATCCTACACGTGATATCAGGACTTATGTAAGCAGATGTTGTAGAATGTGCTAACAAATTTTTTCTCTTTTAAATGGATGTCGAAAGATATCTCTTTCCTAATCTTTAAGATGGAGATTTTAGTCTTGAGGAAAAAATTAACTGATACTGAAGATACTGATACTACTTCATTAGTTTTGTTTTTTTTTGCCCCGTCAAAACAAGTAATTAGTACCTGTGAAGCAGGTGAATGTTTGCAATCAATAACTGAAAGGCAATTTAAATGGCCGGGAAATGATTACAAGGTAAAAAAAAACTTGATCAATATTTCAAATTTCCTGATTGAACTTTCTACCTGCCAATTATTACAGCCATTTCTGACGTTTATTTATTTTCTTCTGAATTCTTCGGTTTTGGAAATAGTTTACAGGAAAGCATGACGGAACGGACAGAATTCATGCTCTAAACCTCAGAGGCATCATTAAAGGCCACCTTTTAGTTCCCCATAAAACGAATTTAAAACTTTTTAATTGATATCACTTTCAGACTAATATCCAGATGCACGTGCATCTCCAGCAGCAATGACCATCACTGAGAAAACTGACTGACTGACAGGCCAAAACACTTACACCACCTCTCAACCATTCTCTATATGTTTGAAATGGTGAGGGAGAGGACTTGCACATCTATGGTCTGTCATTCCAAGCTTATTTTGCTAATATGGAATAGGAAATATTTTGTGTTCACTTTTCAATACAAGATTTCATGACAAACTAAAAATCGCTTTGATGTATATCATAATCATCATCATCAGCCTGTTAATGTCCATCGTTGGAAACAGACCTTCCTCAGGATTTGCCAGATCTCTCTATCATGGGCATCACAGAGCCAGTACTTTCTGAATTTATCTAGTTCATCACACCATCTTAGTTTCTGTTGGCCTTACTTAAAAGAAAGAGATGTCATTACCTTGATATCCACTTCAATTATCTTGATACGCAAGTACTGATTGCCATTTCATTGACACGTAGACATACTGAAAGACTCCCACCGCCCGCTCTTTCCATACATGTCTGAAAGTGCCAGGGAGAGAACTCACATTTCTATAGTCAGATTTTCAGGCTTGTTTTTTAATATCTGTGATTCTGATTTTTTGTTGAGCATCTTTAGTGCTGATCACTGTCACTGATTGACTGACAGGCTGACATGCTGATAAATTCCCATCATGTCGTTTCCTCCCACACCTTCTATACATGAAAGTACAAATGAGAGAACTCATGCATTTATGGTCTGATTTTCTGGCTTATTTTGAAATATTCATGATTTTTTAAAGTGCAAGCATCCGTAGTATCAATATCTGTCACTGACTTCTTACTGATTGATAGACTGACATTCTCCCATCATCCCTCGTTTCTTCCCATTCTATATATGCTTGAAAGAGCAAGGGAGTGAACGTGTATCTATGGTCTGACTTTCAGGCTTATTTTTCTTTAAAAAATGTTTTTTTGGAACAAAGCCAAATATTGAAACGCGTAAATCATGACCATCTCCGATTTACTGCAAATTTTGACAGATTTGAAAAAAAAGAATATTAACAATTTATAGGGTAATTGAATATTTGGCCATAAAAACAAAATTACCAGGAAAGAAACGCAAAATAGAATAAAGGGAGATAATTATCGTTCACGTTTAAATGGACGCGGTTTAATTTTCTATTAATAATGTTAAGGGGATTTATTTTCTTGTTTTCCGATTTAGTTTAGTCCCACCCTCCAAGAATGCCGAAGTGCTGTCTTCATTTTTACAGGCCACATAAAACTGCAATTTAGATCTTAATATTTGTATAATGGCCTGGCTCACTTGTAATGGTTTAATCTGGCCTGAACGCTTGATAGGAGAGAAGAAGAGGTTCTAATTTCTTGCGACTCTTAGAAACTATAAAGCAAAACTGTCACCAAAACTATCAACATAAGTTTCTTCAGTTTTCATGTCAGTTTGGTTGTATATATCACACGTACAAGCCACACCCATGGAGATAGAAAGCTTCTTTTTTTTTTTCAAGTTCCTACTTTAAAAATGTTTTTAGCTAAATCGGTCCCGTTTGTTTTTCAAAAAATTTTTTAGTGATCTGACGAAAGGCGAGAGAAGTAACTTATTCATTGATCACCCCTTACTCTAATTTTTTGATTGATTACTTCCAGCATAGCATACTACTGAAAGTGTTGGTCATGTGATAGTTTCTATTGAGAGATTAACCAGACCTGTTTCTCTATTTCTTTGCTTTTTTGATGATTTTCTGATGTGGAGCTTTGAATGATTTGAAAAAAGGTTAAAAAAAATGGTCATCAAACAGATTTTACTCTCAAATTCATAAAAGGAAATTTGAATGTTATTATCAGAGCTGGCCTGAGGCATAAGCAAATTGAGTGGCTGCTTAGGGACCCATAGTCACCAGGGAGCCCTCAAGAGGCAGTGAGGTGGGGGCCCTGAGAGATGGAGGGCAGGAGGCGAATAAAAATTCTGCTGAAAGCCCTTAAAAGCTGGCTCTGATTATTATCAAGGGGAATGATTATTGATGAAAGTTACCTTTCACCTTTTGGAAAGTCTTTTAATCTTTAAATTCCGTTCATGGAAGAGTTCTGTTATGTTTTATTTGATTCATAGAAGAGTTCCACTGTCAATTCGGAGTAGTTCCAAGTTCTTTGTGATATCAAGAATATTATTAATATTATTATGATATTAAGAATATCATTAATAAATATATTCAATAAATTTTTACTCTATAGTTAGAAAGAGAATCTTAAGCTTTGATATTTTTTTAAGTCAGATTCAGTTGCTTCTGCATTGTACAAGACTTAGGCCCTCAGTGTGTATGGATGATCTTCAGGTAGTCTGGTGGTGTCATTCTAACTTCTGTTGACCAGTTGGTGGTCTCTCCCTTGTCGCCAGCTCATCTTGGACTGTCCTCTCTTTCTCAGACATATTGGCGTCCACTTAATGGTTTGATTCACAGGTCTCGTTCTAAGGAGCCTTAAGACACGCCTCAACCAGAGGAGGCGCTATCTGCAAATAGTGCTGGATACAAGGAGCTGTTGTGATCTTTCCCTCACATTTTCATTTGACACATCTAGTGTCAAAGGTGTCCAATTTCTTCTCTTGAGTTGATTCAAAGTTACCAAGTGTGGCAGCCATAAAGCATCATCAATATTATAATGATTATTGATGACAATTTTACCCCTGCCTCAAAAATAATGATGTATATCATATATTTGGATACAAATTACATTTTATATTTGTGGATAATCGAGATTTGCATTGCAGTGAACTTGAAGAATAGCGTTCTTTTGAGCAAAAACAGATTTTTTTGTTTTTATTACTCTTTATTTTTTCATCGTTCTTTAAATTCAGCATTTCTATTCCATCATCAGAACATGAAATTTCTATTTTACATCATTTGTTTCCCTCAGCATGAGTGAAGATGAACACATATTGCTAATTATTGCATGTGTGGATGACTAAAAACAATCAGAGCAAAAGGTTGTTCACCTGGATGGTGAGAGGTCTACACTATAATTAAACTTGTATCATGAATGTTTAACTCTTAGATTCATAGACAGCTTGTGACCTCAGTGGAACTCTTCAATGAATAGGATCTAAAATGATAGAACTCTTTTGAGAATTGAATTGGAGAAAAATAAAAAAATTTCCTAAAACGTACACAGGATATAACTTTATTCTGAAGTTACTTCCCTGGAATTACTTTTTGAGTCCCTAGAATGAGTAATAATGTTAATGGCCTGTTTTTGTTGTAATTTTCCTTGAATCCCTGCCACCCACATCTTATAACCATTTCTTCTGGGGGGTTAAACAAGGCAATTTGCCCCTCCATGGATCAGGCTTTATCACTAAGGACAAGAGGGTTTGAAAGATGAAGTCTTAAGGTCAATAAAAGAAAATGGTGTAGTGCAATGGTTTTATGTAACTCCAACTTGATGTTCTCATATAAAAAGACTGCATTATTATTCACTGGTTCTTATTCCATTGTTTTGCTTCAAAGTCAGTCCATGTATCACCATCAGTCAATGGTCCACTGCACCATCTGATATCTGGTACATACTGGAGGTCACACTTGCTTTGACCAGAAATGGCAGCATTTGCAATACCTCCACCATGGGTGGGATACCTTTTGCATAAAAGGCCTATCCCTAAGATATCTTGTGAATATATCCTTTTTGACCCACCACTACCCCAGAAATATATGCTTTAGCCCTCACCTGGAGAGGTGACAGTTTACAGACATGACTCTGTGTACTACATTTAGACAACGTATGTTGGTTAACAAGTTTTTTTCTCATCTTGTCAGCAATTGTCTACAATTCTGATCACTTCCTAATTAGTATTTGATTCCTTTTTTCTCTATCCGTTAATGATACAATCAAACAAAGGACCTTGTTCAAGTAGTATACTGTTCTGTACCTCAGTCAGTGTATTGATACTATACCATCTAACAGTTTTTAGAGTGAAAACCTTAATAGATTGTTGAGTTGATTTGGTTTGCTATTTCAGTCATTTGAATAATGAGAATAAAGAACTCCAAACCAGATTAGTTGACGAAATAGTCGACTAGTTCCTTAGAGGGCAAGATAATATCATGGTAACCTACATAATGAATAATGTATGAAAATGCTTTAACTCTTAAATTCATACAAAAAATTGAATGGTAATATGAAGAGAATAAACTTCTGAGTAAAGTTTCTTTTTCTATTAGGTAATCATTTTCAATTCAATTTACAAAAGAGTTCCATAATTTTCTTATTTTATTCACAGAAGAGTTCAAGGGGCAATAAGTTGAGTCAATGATGAACTAGCATTCCAAGAGAAATTATGAATTACTGCCAACCATATATATATATATATATATATATATATATATATATATATATATATATATATCAGTATATTTTGAATCATAAATTTATGATTGAAAAAAACAAGTCTGATAAGTCAATCGACAGAGTGATCAATTAGGAAATTAGAAAAAGGGGTGATCAATGAATGTTACTTCTCTTATGATTTGTGCGCTGTGATCACTAAAATGTACAAATTTTGAACAAACAAGCATGAATTCTGCTGGACACAAACTAATGGACCAATTTTGGATGAACTTTCATGGTGAATTGAACCTGCAAATAAAAACCTATTGAAAGGGTGAATGTTTCAAATAACAAAAAAAACAGCATATTCCGTTCTCATCAAAGGAGGTATGCGTGCAAAATTCCAAGTTTCTAGTATTAACATTTTGTGCTTGGTGACAGTGATTAAACCGGTCTTTAGTGGGCAAAGATGATTAATAATAGCAGTATTTTGATTGTCTGCCTAAGGTTCCTGTAAATTCTTCTGGGGGTTATCAAATCTTGTTTGCTAAACTAAAACGAGATCAGATATTGCATATGCATTAAGTCAATTGAATTTTATGCTTAAAAAATCAAATAATCTCAGAATTTATCATCATCAGCATCCTAGCATCCCTTTTACAAGATCTCTCTATCATGGGCCTTTTGTAGTCAATACTTTTTTAGCTCATCTACTTCCTTTCATCAGCTTCTTCTTTTCTAGTCAAGTTTTGCAGACGATCACTTGTGATCCATATTATGAGTTATTGACCTCCAATAGTTGTCTGATATTTTTGCAACATACCATTTTAGATTACAGGTGGTTTCCATGGTATCTCTCACCCCTGTTGGAATAAACTTTGTCCGTTGTTGCAAAAAGCAAAGCTGAATATATTACTGAGATTTGTGTGGTTAATTGAGTGCAGGCAGATTTTCTCAACTTACTGGATCCATAAGACCTGATTTTTTAATTTGCAAAGTTTACTAATGCATTTCCTTAAAGACTAATGAACTTATATAGGTGCAAGTTGAGCAAGATGTATCAGCACATATATTGCAATACAAAGAATAAGAATGAAGATACTAGAGTGAATAATTAAGGGAATAGAATTTGGAATTTATAAAAAAATAGCACATGATGATAATTCATGATTGGAAAACTGTTGTCAGAAAGTTTTGTTGAATTAATGTAATGGGTTGGATCGACTATCGAGTTGCTGATTACCCTGGTATCCTATTGTTAAAACAAATGCATTGAAACTATCAATATTAACCTGGCCATTAAGTCCATTAACAAGAATCCGGAATTTGCATTAGTCCATTTATTCATTGAATAGGATGTTTTTGCCGTCCACCATATTGTACAGCATTTGCAACTTTTAGAGCAGAACATTCTTGACTCTTGGACTCCGACGATTAAGCTGTTTATTTTTGTCATATTTCCTCAGTTTAGCTTCATCCATATAGCACTGGGTCAAATGGGAGAGAATGGATGGTTGTGAATATGTGTTGTACTAATGATCCAAATGAAGAGGACCCGTTTGCTTGGAAAGTCAGTATTTAAAATCTGGTCGGGTCAAGTCAGGGATTACTTCTTGTTACTGGCACTATGTGATCCAGCACAAGTGATCAAATGTTAATTGAAGAGATGGACACTGATAAGTAACACTTGTTGTCCTGAGAAATGCCACAAAAGGCAGATATTCTGCATAGCACCTCAATGATCTACCAAATCCTGGATTAAACTGCAACTGGATTTAAAATCCTGGCTTTCAAAAGGAGAAATCCTACTTAATTTATAGGTATTTTGTCTGTAAGTTTGGTTTTCATGACTGTAAATGCTGGTATCTGGGAGATTTTTTTCAAAAAGCTATGCAAACAGGTTTGGTTGGTCACTCAATAAAAACATCTTATTGTAGCATGACACGACATGTTGGGGGTGATCATTAAAAAATTTGAAAAAGGGGTAATCAGTGAATGAGTTACTTCTCTCACCTTTTGTTAGATCACTAAAAAGTCTTAATTTTTTTTAAAAAGAAGCATGGACGCAGTCGGGCAAAAATTAGGGACCAATTTAGCATAAACTATAATGTTCAAGTCTTCAGCCTTTTGGCTTCATATATGATACATATATAAATAGCCAGCCACCCCAATTTAAAGATTGAGGAAACCTATGTTGACAGTTGTGGTTGAATGTTTTTAATATCATTTTGCACCTAATGCACTGATATCATGACTGGAGATCTGTGTACCAAAGCTAAATATTGGCAGAAATGGTTTTAGGATGAGTTGCCTTTTAAACCATTCCTCTCGTAGTTCAGCATACACACTGTGCCAGAATATATATGTAGAAAAAGTAACACTTGCTACAAATCCTGCTTTGTTGACTGACTAACTATCAATTCAAATTACTCACTAATTCTGCAGTAGCTCTATTACTACCGTACTATACTGCCTTCAACTTTTTGAATGAGTAGATCTTTGCGGCTATCGATGTCAGCCAACTATCACCTTTAATTGGGGTTATTATTCTAGTGCAGTAATCAATGAGAGTGTAGTATCTCTATGATACATGTATGATAAATAAATACAAAGGTATTTGAATCTGAAGTCGTAGTCACTGAACAGAGTTTAAATTAAAACAAAGTATTACTATCACTGAAATGTCAGACGTATTTGTCATATCATCTGGTTGTATTGCAAATGAAACTAATCCAATTATCTTACAAGTAAAAAGTGTATGTGTTTTAAAATTTAAGTGTATTCTCTTAGATTAGTCCTCTTCTATAACATATGCTATTGACCGAGCACTAGATTAGAAGGAGCCCTGTATATTAGGTAGATATTTGTAAGGGAAAGAATTGGATAACGGATCATCTAGTTTTAAAACAAAAAGAACCTTCAACTTTTTCGGATTTTGTATAATCCTGAATACTTTCAGTTGTCTATTCTTCTACTGATATTGAAGCTTACACAAGAGTTTATTGATTTTTATTTTTCATTCTCTTGAAAATTGAAGGAAAATTAGCAATGTGTACAATTTGAGTTGACCTCTGTGGTTTCTAGTACAGATTAATCAAGGATTAGAAACTTCAAATGAATCTTGATCTAGTTTGTAAGTGATTTAGTTCTGTAATCAATGGCAGATTTGTTAGATCAGAAACCTCTTTTCAGAGCTGAGGACATTCAGTGCTCAACCTATTAAATGAAAGTGAAGACTAAAAAGATATTGGAAGCTCTGGTAGAGTTTGTATTTTTCCTAATCATTTAATCTGCAAAGGGAGAACTTTATTCTCTATCTTGTATCATAACAATTGATCACCCCTATTAAAAACCGACTGGTTTAAACACCGTTGCTGAGCTCAGCTTATTCATGTGCTCTGACATTTATATACATCTATGTATCTGGACTTTGCCCAACCCTAATTAACATAGCAGGAACTTGAAATTTCACTCACGCACAACTCTAGATGAGTAGTATTTTTTTACTTTGAGAATTACCCCTCACAATAAGTTTCAAGTATGTGTGTGTAAGTGGGGGGGGGGGATTTTCAATATAAGTTCATGCTAAATTGGTCCCTTAGTTTGTATCTGGCCACATTAATGCTTGCTTATTGGCAGACATAAACTGAAGGACCAATTTAGCATAAACCTAAATTGTAAATTGTCTCAGTCTTTGGGGGGTATTTTCATAGAAGAAAAAACAAAACATTCTTTCTAGACATAACATAGAGTAAATGTTTATATTGTCAGCCCTCGAGCTCCATTGTTGCAGCCTGTATATATAATTCATAGATCTGTTAATAGATAGCAAGCCAGCCAGAATCCCTTAAAAACTGAAGAAACTCATGTTGATCTATGCCTATAGTTTTGGTTAACAGTTTCTGATACTACCATCTGAACAAGTGAAATGAGGATGCTAGTAAATAAATAAATATGAAATTGTAATAATCATCTGTAAAGATTACTTTCATAGTGCCAGACAGATTGGGTTACATGGCAAGAACCATGATTCTTCACATTGCTAATATCTAATCTATCTGTCACCTTCTGTCCCTGACTGATATAAGAGTAATATCTTTTGAATGAATCAGATCTTGAAATATTACTCCGTGACTGATTAATTCTATTTTCTTGGCTCTGCTTTGCCAAGGCTGTCTTGAACCTTTCATTCTTGAAGCAGAAGTCACCAGAGACCTTGAAGCAGTTTAAATAATATAATCCAGTCGAGAGTTGTAATATTACTCAGGGCAGACAACTCCTCTGGGTTCTCAAAAGTTAAAAACTCTGATTATATTTCAGTTGATGTCATTAACACTCTACTATTGTGGTATTGACTGTATGCCTATAACAGTAAATGGTTGATATCAAAATGTTCAATTTCCCTCACTCAGTATATAGTCACTTTCACCAGAAACTGCCAACTTAGGTTTCTTCAGTTTTTAAGTGATTCTGTTTCATTGGCAATTTAAATGTATGTCATGCTTACAAGCTGCACCGATAGAGCCAAATGGCTGAAAATTTATGCATTTACTTCTTACTATGTCTAGAAAAAGCATTTTTTTTTGTTTGTTGGAATCCCCTCCCCCAAATAGGTTCATAGGGGAGGGGTTACATTTACCATGTAAGTTTATGCTAAATTAGTCCAATTCATGCCAGTTTGTCTTAAAAGTAACTTATTCATTGATCACCCCTTTTTCAAATTTTCAATTGATCGCCCTAACATGGCATTCTGCCAAAAGACATTTGTCACATGACAGTTTCAATCGATTGACCAACCAGGCCTGTCTGATTTAGATTCCAAACGATAATTACTGAACATTTATACATTGTATATGTATTTATTACCGTATCAAAATAATAACCCCAATTAAAGATGATGATTGGTTGGAATCACCAACCACAAACCCCCAGTCGTTCATAAAAGTTGCGGGCAGTATTTCATTATAGTAAAGGAGCAAGTGCGGAATCAATGAATCAGAATCGATAGCTTGAAAGCATTTAGCACAGGGCCCTCAAAATTGTGGGTCCTGCAGCATTTGCTACTTTTGCTACAAAATTAATCCTGCACTGCTTGGCGCTGTGTCCCAGTTATTCATCACCAGAGAAGCCATCTTGAAGATGTTTTCATAGGTAAAGTGATGAACACCAATTAGAATTTACATCCGCCAAAAAATCGACACTAATGAGATTTCATTTGGATTATTAGTTTTTCCTGCTTTTAAGCATTTTTTTCTCAATACTCTGTCTTTTTGTTGCAATAATGTTGCCTGTTGTTGGTTAATATTTTATTGGTTTGAGAAAAAGAATTCAGTACATACAATGAAAGTTAGTCAATTGTTCTCCTTCTAAGAAAGAACTTCTGAGATAACAATCTCATTAAGAAAGAAATAATTAATCAGTTTAATCAGGTAATGGCAAATTTCTATCCAAATAATAAACTAACTCACCTTTCTCACTTTTTTATTGAATTCTATTTCTTTCATTGCGAGGTTTATTGAATTAGGCCGAAGTTGAGAAGTTCCAAATGAAGCCGAATTCTTCAATAATCCTAACCTACCTCAAGTAGGCCACCATTTCAAAGCTCTTGAAGAATGGCACACCAGGAGCAAAAATCAAAAATTCTAAGCAGATCTGGTTAGTCACTCAATAGAAACTGTCATATGACCAACAGAGTAGGCAGCATGCTGTGTCAGGGTGATCAATTAGAAAAATTGGAAAAAGGAATGATTTGTGGATATAAATCTTGACTTTTGTTGACAAAAATTCTGAATTAAAAAAAAACAAGCATGAATGCTACTGGACACAAATTAAGAGATCTATTTTGCATAAATATAGATTGCAAAATGACCCCCCCCCCCGCCACATCAAAAACCTACTTAAGAAGGGAATTTTCAGAAAATGTTGAAACGTTTTTTTTCTAGATATAGTAAGGAATAAATGTTTAAATTTTCAGTCATCTTGCTCCACTGGTGAGGCCTGTATGCATGATGCATAAATCAAGTTGCCTATATTTGCATCCCCCCCCCATCATCATCAGCCATTATGAGTCCACTGCTGGACAAAAGCCTTTCTGATATTCTTCTATGATGACCGTGACTGCACTGACCTCTACCATGTTTTACCAGTAAACTTTTCTATTTCCTCATTCCATCTTGTGTCTGGTCTTTTTCTAATACATTTAATGTCCCATGGGAACCAATCGGTTAACCTTTTACTCCATCAATTGCCCTTTCTTCTTGCTAAGTGTCCAGTCTGTCCCCATTTTTATCACTTGATTATTTGTATAGTATCTTTCACCCTGGTCCACCTATGGATCCGTGTTGATCTTTTTCTATCTCTTAGAGTTATCTCTAGCATTGTTCTTTCCATGGCTCTCTGTGCAGTTTTCCATTTCCAGTTTTGTGAGTTTCTACATTTTCCATCTGTATACCATAGCTGGTATTATGCATTCATTGTATACTTAATGTTTTGCACAAGTTGAAAGGGTGTTTTTCAGTATGTCTCTATTCATACTGAATCCTTTCCAGCCAATCATTAGATGTCTTTTTATTTTGCTTTCATGGTCTTTCTCTAACTTTATTACCTAACCTAGGTAAACATGTCCTTCATAAATCTTTTTTATGTGACAAGTTTTTGATATCTGGTGTTAATTTAATATTGTTTGGAGCAGAGGTCCTTGCTTTTATCCCTTTATCTTTCTCCTAAAGAGGATTAAAGGTAATAGATCTCATTGATCAAAGAATTTGGCTGGATATCATTGGGTTTAATGCTATTTCTCAATACTTGATCAATGAATGATTTTTCATTACGGTTTTAATTCTTGAATTCATCAACCTCTTCACACCTTTTGTAAACCTAATGGAAATCTTCAATGAAAACCTTTTTTTTTCAATGGAATTGTTGCGATTAGAATTTTTCTTTGAAGAAGTTTCTAAAATCACTTCAGGTTACAAGGGAAATAACTTTGACCAGAAGTTAATCCCTTTGATTGAACATTTGATTTTTTTATACGAATCAACGAGTAAATGCTGTTTTTCAAGACTTAATCAATGAATAATCATTTACGACTGTTTTTAATTCGTCTAATCTAAAACGTTATGCTGTCCAGTTGAGATGGCTACATGAGTATTAACCCCCCCCCCTTGCTAATAATCTAAATTAATCAACCTGCGTTTATTAATCAACACCAGCATGTTTCTTATTGACTGGTACAATCTGAGTGTGATATCCGCTTTCGCACAGAATTTGATTTGTTAACACCTCCATCCTTCTTTTTTTATTATTATTATTATTATTATTATTGTTAATTCTTTGGCTACTATTCACCTTAATCTTCACTTTTCCGTTGCTTTTTATTGCAACTTCTACTTGTGATAAAGAGCAACTAAGAAAATCAAATTGCAGATAAATAGTAGACGAAAAATTAATAATAATGATTTGCAATACTTCATCTAATAATAAATAACATTGTGCAACTTTTTTTTACCTTTGTCCTGTTTTAGGGTAAAAAGTGTTATTTTCTGAATGATCATGGCTAAAAAGTGTATAGAATTTCAATTAGCCCTTTCAAACTTTGATTTTGTGACCAGGTCATTTATTTTCAGTTGGACAACAGGCAAATTTGCCCATTTTTTAATTGCGTGAATTAAGGAAAACAATTACATTTGAATAGAACTATCCTGGCCATAAAAGCAAAATATCAAAGGAATAATTGTCATTTTTTATATTTTTTCCCTCCATGGGTAATCAGAAAATAACACTCACTACCCAAGAACAAAAATTGCGTTGTGCGGTGCCATGATAATAAAAATAATTGCTATATTAATACCTGGGTTCGATTTTTATCCTTTCCATCAATCCATTCTAAGTGACGGATCCATACACTTGGGAGTTTCATACTTATTTTCTGTTCCTTTCACCTAGTGGAAAATACACAAGAAAACTTCATAAGATCAAGTGCTTAATGATGCATAGTTTGAGAATAAATCTTATGAAATCAGAACTGATTTTATAAGATTTCCTCTTGAACTGTGTACCAGCCATTGATGAAAGGTTTGCCGCAACTCTACGACTACTGATATCATAAATCTTTTGAATTCAGATGCTTATATACATATATGTAACAGTGAGATTGTAAGACTATTGTTTCATGGATTCGCTGAACAATTCTGTTTTCTAATGAAATCCCTAGTTTCGCAATCAATGCCCGAATGGTTTACAAGCTTGTGATGTTGATCGTTTCTACTGTAATGAGTTTGATCTTCAATGAGTATACCACTATTTTGGTTTTGTGTCAAACTAACTCAAAATTTGTTAATATCATGTACACTCAGCTTCGGTATTCACAAAATATATACACTACAGTTTAGCTTAGTTTGACACAAGGCCATAGTGTTGAGGCACCAGTGAGAATGAAACTCAGTAGTAATGGTCAGCACAAAGGATTTCATGAAGTTATTGGATTGTTCAAAGATCCTACAAAACCTTTGTGATTTCAAGAAATTTCCTTTTTCACAATCTGGCTGTAACATCAGTTTTTTCCTCCTTAACATTTAATCTTCCAAAGAAATCAAACGCTTGCATTTGAACTTTGGCCATTTTCTCTGGTAGATTATTTAAAAAAGGATTTTATGATCATGGGTTTGCTGGGAAAAACATTACTTTCAGATGTTTTTTCGAGAAGGCAATCATCAATAACCTTTTCCTCGGTGAAAGTTAATATTTTAAGAATTAGTACAGGGTCATTCAGAACATTTTCCTGATTTTTATGGCTTGTTTGTCAAAGCTTGTAAAATCAAGAAAGATGGTAGAAATATGATTTTTCTTATACAAAAGTAGAAACTTTTTTTTTTTTACTGGGATGACTAAATTAAAATCAACCATACATATATAAACATACATAAATGTAAGGACTGGATTGATTAAAACTCCATTTACACACACTTATATGAATACAAAGACTGGATTGAAACCAACCATGCATACACATATGTACACACATATATATATATATATATATACACAGACACATATAGATATATACACAAAACATACTTATATATGTATGTATATGTATATACATACATATGTGTGTATGTATATGTATAGATATATATATATGCGTGTGTGTATATATATATATATACACATCTACACAAACACATATACATATAGATATGTACACAAAATGTACATACACATATATGTATATGTGTGTGTACATATATACAATATATATATATGTACATATATATTACTAAATTAAAATCAACTATACTTATTAAAAAACATATATACATATATGAGGAGCGGATTAAGCCAAGACACACTTGCACACAAACCTGCATACATATATATATATATATATATATATATATATATATATATATATATATATATATATATATATATTATGTGTATATATATATATATATTATGCATATATATATATATTATGTATATATGTATATATATATATGAATACATAAAAATAATTGATTAAAACAATCATATGCACATACACACATATATATATGTACTTATATAGAATATGCATATAAGAAATATATTTATTTATGTATAAGAAAGATACGTATATGTAATTTGATAATTTAATGATTCGGAAAAAAAACTATACTATAAATTTTTCATATACTTCTTATTTCTGATTAAGCAAAAAAAAGTATGTGAAAAATTACTAATTTAGCTGTTTTTTTGCAAATTATCAAATCATTACATTAAACATCCTCAGAAAAATCTTTCCACTTATAAAGAAATATATATGTTTGCATGACAAAACTTTGATATTTTTGAATCTCAGTGAGAAAATAAAAAAATCCCCCAAAAGATAAACTATCATAAAGATTTTGCTTTTTCTTCATGATGAAGATTAGTGTTTAGATTCCCTTTAGAATAATAGATCAAATTTTGTCTGTAAAAAGTTGAAATATTTTCTTTTGTGATCAAGACTATCTCTTTGCATGGACACTTGGTAGTTATAGACGGGGCCCCACAATTTTAAATTCAATCTAAGAAAATATTTGAAAAAATGATAAATTTAATGTGTTTGGGTCAAGGGAGGTCTTCTGTACATTGCTTTGCCAGAGGCCTTCAAATATCCTCAAGATGGACCTGTTCATGATTATATGAAGTTTGATTTTCTTCTTTAACTTTTTACCACATCCTCTTTTGATTGGCTTGCAGCTTGCAGTAACTACAAATATGGCTACCGTTGTCGAAACAAGTGCAGTGATTTCTGTGTGGCTAGAGAGTGTCACTACATCACAGGAGAATGTAACAAATATTGTATGCCTGGGTATGACGGGAAAAGATGCGACAGACGTAAGTATTACCTTCAGATTTTTAATCTTTACTTATTTTCTTTTTAACTCTTAAATTCGTTAACCTATTCTTGCAGTGAAACTTGTCAAATCATAGAATTATTAAAAAAATATGGAATTCTTTGATGATTTGAATGAAAAAAAATTGAATGTACTCTAAAGGTGCAAGGGAAGTAACTTTGATCAGAAGTTATTCCTTTTGATTTGACATTTAAATTATTCATATGAATGTAAAAGTTAATAATGATGCCCATTTGTCCTCTTTTGACAATTTCATCTTCTGATCTGAATCAAAACCTTTCAAGCCTAACCAAGAAAGAATTCATATACAAGCTTAAGAAGTGAAATGTGTTTCTCATGAGACTTGAGAGAGATCAGATGTCTTCTGATTCAAGTATCTTTCAAGGATAATCAGACACTTAAACATATATCTAGGTATATCAATGAGTCCATGGCCCGATAATATATTAAGGGCTATATATATATATATACATATATGTATATATATATATATATATATGTATATATACATGGAGTGACTGAGTGTGAGAGAGAGAGATAATTATGGTGTGGCAACTTGAGGGTAGATCCAAGAATTCTTTTTTTGATTGAGATATTTTTCAGAAGAAGCGAAGATCAGAACTTTCACACTCACACCCTCATTGCATCATAGCTATATATGAACTGATTTTCATTCAGTTTTTAGTTATTGTATAGCATTGGCAAAGGTATGCACTCTCTGAATGCTTTCTAGTTACAAAACTGCGCTGATATTGTTTTAAACTTGATGTAACACCATTTTTCACAAAACAACATTTTCAATTGTTATTTTATTTTTAAATGATACAATAATTGTTGATCATTCAATTTTTATTCAATTTTAAGTGTTATTTATTGATGATTCAGTGAAAATTTCATTTAATTCCATTAGTGTTTAGGATATTTTTAAAATGTACGATCTTGATGATTTATTCTTGAATGAGTTTGTGCTGAGAAATAATGGAATTGAAGCTGCCAAAAATATAAGTTAGACATTTGGGCAATATGCTGTTAGTGAATAAGCCCAAGTATTTTGGTTTCAAAAATTTGCTTGTAGAGATTTTTGTTCAGAAAATTTCGAGAGAGATAAGTTTGAATCAAAATAAAAATTTCAAGTGTCAGAAAATGATCCAAAAACCTTATTAGGAGAACCCCAAGCAAATTTCAATTTATCTATTGAAACCATTTCAAGAGTAATTGACAAAAATTTCCCATGAATTGGTTTTATTTGAATCAAATGACAAACCAAGAATCAAATACATCAAGACCTGGTAAGAATTTTTTTATTTACATCATATTATCACTGGTTATCAAAAATCGATTTTGTAATTAATTTTGTATAATGTATAATAACTGGGGAAAATTTGCCCAAAGGTTGGATGTTGATGAAGGGCCAAAACATCAACTGAAATTGCATTATCAGTGGTAGGAGATTCTAGTGAATGTTTGTTTCCATAGGAGTGAATTCAGTCATGACAGTTTCCTTCGAGGTGTCCAAAAAAGACACATATATCCAAGCAGATTTCCATAGAAACCTCAGGATATTCATATCTCTGGAATCTCAAAAGTGTTGAGGTAGGTTTTGTCCAAGTAAATACCTTGAGAGCAAAGTCTAGTAACTTTGTATTGGCACTCAACTTGAATGTCTATTTGAATGATTATCCAAATAAACTTCCTGAATTTCTGACCCAAGGTGTAGTAACCATTATATTTGGAGTCTTCAGGACTAGTTTTCTGAAATTTGTTGTTCTTATGATAATATTTCATCAGCTGAAGTCGCTGACATTCCCAGGGGTCTACCACAGTTGGTAACTTGGGAATCGTAAACAGAAGTCTTCATTTGATCCATGGAAGGTACTTTGCTTTTATTTCGTACCTGTCTTATCCAGTGTCGTCCCAAGGGAATTTTTCCATTATGATGATGCTCCATCTCTCCCCTAAGTGTATATTCCTGCTCTGTCTAAGTCATAGGACGCACAGGAAGTGGGATTAGAAAAACTAGTCATTATGCTTAGGGTTCTGAAATTTCACTGCTTGAGTGTTCTAGAGGACATGAACAAGTGGATAAAAGTGCTGAGAAAGCTTATCTGGTTCTTTGGAAGTTGTGAGTTAGATTCTAACATCCTCATCGCATATAAATAATGATAACAGCATACCCCTCACTGATCAAGTAAATGGTTCTAAAAGCAGAGCAAATATGAGGAAGGCTGGAGAGAGCAGTGGCAAAGATGTTATAATAACAACAAAGATATATATATATATATGTTATAATAATTGTGTCATCCACAGACACCTGTTTTGTTGTATTAAAACTCTTCAGTGTGGCTATAGACTATCCAATATCCCATCCACTTCCAGGAGGTAGGATCGAAACCTTTGCTTCAGACCGGAGGCTGGCATTTAACCCCTGCCCTTTGTAGAACTGGATGGTCAGTAGGACCAAATCTAAGCAATACATTAAGTTATGCACAATCCCTCATCCATCTGTGAGCTCCATTCTAGAGTTGGAAGAGTATTGCTTTATAACTTATAATGGACAAGTTGACCTGCTCAACTCTGAAGGGAGCATTATTTATGATATATTATGATATATATGTATTTATGTACTTATTTATATATTATGATATATATATTTATAAATATATATATATATATATATATATATATATATATAAGGGTAAACATTTATGAATTTTAGTTTTTATTTCATTTTTCATAAACGTTCCCTGACCAGTTTCAACTATGAATGAGTGAGCCGTAGTGACATTGACTTCACTTTCTAGTATTTACTCCCAAGGGAATCTTTAATTGACCTCTTGTGTTTCATTTGACCACACCACTTCACCCAACAAATATCTGTTGGGTTGGGCCCATCCTTTTTATTACTCTGTTGTCACTGCGGTCAGAAGAGGTTGTTGGGGTGTATGAGATGCAGTGTTATATATATTCATTCTTCAAAGCTCTTGATAGTTTGAAAACAAGGTGTATGTATCATCAATTTCATCTGAGGTTTTATCAAAAAGTGACTGAACGCTTTTAACTGGAATATTCCACTGTTAATGGAAGAAGACATTCTATTCATTAGATACTCAGATTATCCAACATATATATATATATATATGTGAAGCACAATAGATCAAATTTATAATTATACATTTGAAAATAATATCCATGATTTTCAAAGCACAGATTGTCACTTGAGTTTTCTTTTGAAAATTCTAGATGATGTAATATAAAACCTCAAAAGATTTTTCTAATCTTTTTTGAAAGATCTTCAGATCGAGTGAATGGAAAGAAGTGATGTCAACCGAGTGATGTTCTGAAGATAAATAAAACTTCATTCTACAATTATATGAAGAGACAATTTTTTGATTTGTCAAATTATACAGAGGGAATAGAAATCCATGGTTTCTGTGTCAATCATGGATGGACAAAGAGATGATTTCGAAAAGAAAAAGGAAGCCATGTGATGTTGTCATATGAAATGAATACGGGAATATCGGTATTAGAAAAGACTGAAAATCCTAATATAAACTTTTCATTGGAACTTTAGGAGGATGAAAAGAGACAAAAGAAAAAGTTTTCTTGAAACTGAAGAAAGTATGATAACATGAGTGTTTGTAAAGATGATAGTAAGATATATTAAAGAAATAACTATAAATTATGTTCATAAGGAAATAAAAGTAACATAAATTCTCATCAAATATGGTTACTTTTATTTGCATATATATACATATATATATATATATATATATATATATATATATATATATATATATATACATACATAAAGTTTACAAGTATTGAAAGACATGTACACTACTGAGAGATGTATCTATACCTGTATTAAATACCTCATTTACAAGGAGAAACATTTGTTGAGAGATAAGACAGACAAAGCAATAGATTCAAAGACATTTTTATAAGTATGTAAGTATAATAACCATCTGTTGGACAGGTATTCAGCTAGTACACTTATATAGATACATATATATATATTGAATAGAAAGTGAGCGTCCAGTTTTGTATTATCATTACATCATAAATAGAGCCCCCATCTCTAAAATGTTTAAAAACTGAAAACTTATTGATTTAATTTTGATTTTGGGTAAAAAGTCTCCTTCACCTTTACCCCCTGAAGGGTTGGGTTTCCCTTCACTTTACACCCTTTAAAGAATTACGTAAATAAGAAGATATGTTTGTCTGTCAAGTAGGTTCCACTTAGGTATCAGAGTTACATTGTGAATAGAACCTCCCTCCCAAACCCTTTTTAGAATATTTTTCTCAAAAACATTTCGTTAGAAAACCTTAATGTTATTGAGTAGTCATGCCAAATTTGGTTGGTCTGCACCAGCGTTTTGGTACTTTTTAT
>OY735200.1:89492649-89507649 GCA_963457665.1 Thysanoteuthis rhombus | reverse complement strand
TTGGTAGCATGCGACGTTGGAGATGATCAATTCAAAAAAAATTGGACAAAGGAGATCAATAGATAAGTTACTATTCTCACCTCCTGTTGTGTAACCAAATTTAGCATAAACACTCATTGTAAATCCAATGATCCAGGGAAAACCGATTTAGGATGGAAATTTTCAAAAGAATCAGAAAATCATTTTTTTAGATGTAATTAAGAGGTAGTGTTCAAGTTTTCATCCCTTCAGCTCAATTAGTATGGCCTGTACTCGTGCTACATACGCAGCCTTGCAAAAACTTATATTGTCATTTTTGGTGACAGTTTCTAATTGGAGAGACAAAAATGGTTTTTGCTGCAGAAAATACAATAATGCAAAAAGTCATACCATATGATCTTGTTCATTTCGAGGAGAAGGAAAAAATAATTGAGAAAACTCTGCACTGGGATTTATCTAAGATCATCTGTCAGCAGAAATTCTGTTCATGCATATTTAAAAACTCAGGTTCATGTTTGAGGTTAAAAAATGACAGGAACTGCTCTTATTTTATTACTTCTCATCATTTCAGAGACTTTTAGAGATTTTTTCCCTTGATAAAAGATAAAATTCACGCTTGCAAAATCATATCTTTTTCATATTCTATCAAAAATAAAAAATACTCAGGAATAAAATAGAAAAAAACAGGATTCACCATAAATTTTTTTTTTTTCAAATCCGACATTTCGCCATCACATTTTCGTGATTGTGATATCTGTAGAATGTGTTGTTATTCGTCTGTCAGAACAACGAGGACCATCTAGTCATCCTGAGGTCAAGAGCAGACTCGGTGGTTGGCAGAGAATGGTTGCGGCAGATGGAGGTCTGCTGGTGCCGGCTTTCCTGGTCAGCTTGTTTTGCTCAGCTGTTGCAATCTTGTTGGCTTCACAAGTTTCTGCATCCCTGCAAAGTCAATTGCCACCGCCCACTGTCATGAGGTGTCTGCTCTTACATAACAAGGCTAATGCTGAAGGACTTGAACAAAGCTTCCAATGTGTGCTTCTGGCCTCCTTGGAAGCACTTGCCTTGTTGGAGCTTGCAATATAATAGTTTCTTTGGAAGCTGGTGGTCTGGCAAGCAAACTACATGACCTACCCAGAAAAGCCATGACTTTATCAAGATAGTGGTTATGCTAGGTACAATAGCATTAGTAAGGACCTCAGTGTCTGTGATCTTGTCTTTCCTTGTCATGTAGAATCTAATGAGTTTTCTAAAATTCATTTTATTTTTCATTACTACCTTGGACAGCAACAGCAGTCGCTCAGCCATAGAGCGGAGGGCCAGATAAGGTTTTTATATTCTACTGATTCATGTTCTATTTGGTAATCGGAAAGTTCTGTTTGGCTCCAGATCTTGTTTTTAGGATTTTCCCATTTTCAACACATTAATCTGGTCATTTTTTGTGAAGGTTACAGTTTATTTTGAAGGGACTGATACAGATTTATTCCAAATCATTTCAATTGCGTTTTATTATAAATACTTCATTTCTCGGACGACCGGTTCTCAAAATGATCGCATATCGATAATCATGGAATATACTTTGTGAAAATTCTCTGCACATAACCAGTCACTTTGGAGATCGCATTTGCCATAGCAAAATAGAAAATGTAATTTAGGTAAGTAATGAAAAACAAAAGTATTATGCTATCAGACAAAAGCAATAACAATCACTTAATTGAATAAAAATATTGTTTCATTCTGTTGGCTGCTTGGTTTGGTTTTGCATATTTACCTCTTCTCATTGGAATTTTTTCATTGGTTTCTGGAGCAAATGATATGTCCTATGAATGAATGGCAGGCAGAAAGTCTTTGCTCTGGACTTACCATTTATTTTCTTATCAAGATCAGCATATAGTATAGAAGTCTACAAAGGCAGCAGGCCAAACAGTAGAAATAAAAAGAAACAGACTTGTCTACCTTTGTTCAATAGACATTTTTGTAAACTTGCCAATTTTTCCTTTTGAAGTGAAATCCTCTCTCTGATTGCTTTGCACTACTGAAGAGTTCAAATTCGTAACTAGCTTCAGGTGTAGGTTGCATGAGCCAGTTTTTCAAACTTGTAGAATCCATCAAAAAAAAACTGTACACATATGAACAAAAGTTTCTTCGGTTTTTAAGTGATTCTGCCTACCTACCTGGCTCACAGTCTATCTACCCATAAGAAACTGTCAACCAAAACTGTCAACATAGGTTTCTTGGCTATGTATGTACCTCTCGTATTGGGCTTAAGGATTGATAATACAAACCATCACTCCTTCCGTCTACAAAAAACAGTTTTTCAAAAATCCCCCTCCAAAATAAATTTCAAGAGGAGATTCAATTTACTATGTAAGTTTTTGCTAAATTTCTCTCTTTGTTTATTTTTGGCAGCGTTCACATTTGTTTTTAAAAATTTGGACATTCCAGTTATGTACCAAAAGGTGTGAGAAGTAACTCATTTATTGATCACCCTTTTTTCCAATTATCCAGTGTTATTAATATCTTCTGCCAACATGCGGGGTTAGGGGTGATCAATTAAAAAATTGGAAAAATGAGTGATCAATAAATAAGTTGATTCTCTCACCTTTTGTTGGGCATTGATCACTGAAAAAGTCCGAATTTTTTCAAAATGAGCATGGACACAAAATGAGGGATCAATTTAGACAGAACTTCAATTACAAACTAAACTTTTTTCACCAGACATAATTCAAATTTCTAGCCCTCTAGCTCCACTGGTGCGGCATGTATGCACGATGTTTACATACATACATACTTACATATATGATGCTTCTACCTCATTTTTGAATATGGCCGTTCCATGATGTCACTCCAAAAATTTATTTGAATATGTCAAAAATAGATGTGGCTTTTCAACCCAACCAGTGATTTCAAGAACAGATGTAGCTTTTTAACTCAACCAGGGATTCCAAAAATAGATGTGGCTTTTTAACCCAACCAATGTTTCCAAGAATAGATGAGTCTTTTTAACCCAACCAATGTTTCCAAGAATAGATGAGTCTTTTTAACCCAACCAATGTTTCCAAGAATAGATGAGTCTTTTTAACCCGACCAATGTTTCCAAGAATAGATGAGTCTTTTTAACCCAACCAATGTTTCCAAGAATAGATGAGTCTTTTTAACCCAACCAATGTTTCCAAGAATAGATGAGTCTTTTTAACCCAGTCTGTGATTCCAAAAATAGATGTGTCTTTTTAAACCAGCCAGGAATTCCAACAAAAGATATGGCTTTTTAACCCAGCCAGTGATTCCAACAATAGATGTGGCTTCTTAATAGAGCCAGGGGTTCCAAGAATAGATATGGTTTCTTAACCCAGCCTGTGATTCCAAGAAGAGATGTGGCTTTTTAACCCAACCAGTGATCCGGAGAAGAGATGTGGGATTTCAAATATCTTGCCCAAAATTGGCACACATGAAAATTCTTGGTGAGGCTACTCAGTGTGCAATCCCATGTATTGGGCTGTGATCACTCAAAATGTCTGAATTTCCAAAAAACATGCATGAATGCAACCTAAGGGACCAATTTAACACAAATTTACATTTTTGTTTAAAATCACAAACAGCCTTTTTGCTGAGTCAACATCTTCTGTTGCTGAAGGAAATAATACACAGGACATAATTCAGATACTATTTCATATTTCTTATCTAGCTGGACATCTTTACTTCCTCTGATCAAGGTGAATTATCTACATTGTTCAGCAATCATAAGAAACTGTCAACAAAAACTGTCAACAAGGGTTTATTCAGTTTTCACATTGGTCGAGCTGACTGCTGGCCATATACGTGTAATGCTTACAGGCAGCACCAATGGAGCTCGGGGGCTGAAATTTCGAGCATTTACTCCTTATTATATGTACAAAAAGTTTTTTGTTGTTTTTTTGAAAATTCCCCCAATGATAGATTGGGGGGGCTGGGGGTCAATTTACAATGCAAGTTTATGCTGAATTAGCCCCTCAGTTTGTGCCCATGTATTTTTTTTTGAAAAATCTGACTTTTTTGTAGTGATCACTGCCCAAACAAAAGGCGAGAGAAAGAACTTATTCATTGATTCGCCTATTTTACTGATTTTTTTAATTTTCTCATTGATCACCTCCAACGCAGCATTATGCCAAAAAAATATTAGTCACGTAACAGTTTCAATTGTGTGACTGACCAGACCTTTCTATGGAGAATAGACATACCCATTGCAAACTGAAAGAAATAGATATGAATCTGATGAGCATCAAACTGGGGATGAGGCCCTCTGGCTCTTTCCTGGGTTTTCAAGAAGGAAACCCAGCTGAGTGTCAGATGACTGTTGTTTTTGCTCTGAGACCTTCAGGTTGATCAAACACATTATTTAATGATGCAAGAATATGGAATGGCCTCTAACCATGATTATAGCTCCCTGAATTGATCACAAAAGAAAGAGAAGCAACAGGTCTGGTTAGTCACTTGATAAAAAACATCAACTGACAAACATCATTTGGCAGTATGTCATTTCAAGGGTGATCAATTGGAAAATTATGAAAATAGGTAAATAATGGATAACTTAAGTATCTCACATTTTGTTGGGCAGTGATCACCAAAAAAGTTAGAATTTTCAAAAAAAACAAGAGGGCACAAACTGGGGACAAATTTAGCATAAACTTACATTGTAATACAAACCCTCCCACTAAATACTTTTGTTAGTGGTGGGGCGACTTTCAAAATGAAAAAAGAACATGATAAGGAGTAAATGTTCAGATTTTGTGATCTGTACTTCCATTGGCACAGCCAGTACGGGTGATACCTTCATACTTAGCCAGCTGGACCAACTTGAAAACTGAAGAAACCTATTTTGACAGTTTCAGTTTACAGTTTCTAATATTAAAAGAATGTACAGACATCCCCCAACATAATATGCCTCCTTATATCTCAGTTAGCAATATAAGGTGGCTGGTTTTGGATCCCAACATTCACATCTACATTATTGCTCACTTATCTAAAATGAAAACAGAATTTCCATTTGAACCTGTGAGCAAGATATTTCAGGTTGAGCATTTTTTTACTGCACCTTAAGCCCATTCGATGAGAGAGGTGATAAAACTCCTACCCACCCCCACTAAGAAATCTATACTAATTGTACCGACAATCCAACTAAATAAACTGTGGAATTGAAATGAATTAGACCAGTGGTTTTGAAATTGGGTCAGGGTCCATTGCACTTTTCTCCCTGACTTTGCGAATTTTGTGGCACAGGAACATCACCATCCATGGCACAGCAATCAAAAATTATGATTATTCTACACTGACTTGTACCATATTTTAGGATTTGAATAAATGTTATCATCCTCAGTTTTTTATTGGCCTCCCCTGGATTCATCACTCCTCTCTATTGTGGGCGTCACGGAGACCATACTGTCAGAATTGGTCTAGTCTGTCTCACCATCTTGTATACTGCTGGCCTTGGTTGGCGATCCAGGTTGTGTGTTGTGATGTCCATCCGTTATCTGCCATTCTTGCAACATGACTAGCCCAGAGCCATTTTGGGGATTTTGTAGTAGATTCTATGATGTCTCAGACTCCTGTTTTCTCTCTAATATACCCCAGCTGTATTGTAATCTCTCCATCTGATGTTGAGCATGATTCTCTCATGTGCGTGTCACATGCTTCTCAGTTTGCATGTCAGTCTCTTGGTTAAGTTCCATGTTTTAGCTCTGTAGGGGACATTTGGGAGGATGCATTGGTTGTATACTCTTCTCTTTAGGATTAATGGGATCTTTTTGTTATTAAAGGTTGAGCTGGCCATCCTAGAGTGATTCTTTGCTTGATTTCCCCTTCTTTTGAGGATCTCATGGAGATTTGTTGTCCAAGGTAGATGTAGTGGTCTACTTTCTCCAGTTTTGCATCTTCAATTTTGATCTTAGTGTTCTTATTTCTGACGTGGTTGTTACACATCCACTATAAATGTGAATGATTTTTAAAGATCAATAATTGCTTTTTATTGTAGTTCATGTATTACTGTCTAAAAACTGTTATAAGGAGGAGTCCATCAGAATATTTCCCTTATAAAAAAGGGACCCATGAGTTTTCAAAATTTCAATGAACAAATTTTCACGAGCTTTTCTCCTCAGGAGGTCAGATACAGTGCAGCAGGTTATGGATTGAAAGGGTTGAGTCATTGATGTAAATATTTTATTTTTACATTCTGATATTTGACATCCTTATTCTATCATTTAATAATCAACATGAAGCTAACATTGTAGTGATATATTTACTTCTATTAGATTTTTCTAGAACTGCTGATCTAAACAACTTCAAACTAGACATTGCACTGCCTTGTGTATTGACTAATATATCTGGTGAATATCACCTTTGTATAGTAACCAGTCAAGTAACCATGATGCACATACACACAGATTTCCTCCATTGTAGTGTAATGATATTAAGTTGAACAAGTAATGTACCAATCGGTCTTTACTGTTTTTCCTTTTGATCAGTAATTTCTCAGATAAGTTATTGTAAAAAAAAAGCAAAAAATGAAATTTTTCCCCAGAGATTCATCAAACTGAAACTGAAAACTGGAAAATTGTTTGGCAATTACGCCTTCAACAAGTGCTTTGTTTTGTTTATTTAATTAAGATCCACTAATTAAACGTTTTTAATTCACAGCATTGTGCTTTGGATGTGTTTGATTGGTTGATATCAATTTCTATTCTGTTGTACTGGACCAAAAATTAATAATAAACGATCTCAGTGCAGAGAATCTTTCATGTTATATTGAAAGAATTTATTATTTACGGAAAACAGAAGAAAACATGTTGACCAATTGGAAGTCTAGAGAATCGGAACAATACAGACATTCATTGCTCAAAATATCTTGATAAGGAATTGCAGACTTCATCTCTCAGCGGTAACCAAAGGACACAGCCATTAACTGCAAATTCAGACCTCCACTGGTGTCAGAAAAAATTTCTTCTCAGCAAGAGTAGCAAACACCTAGGACAGCCTGAGTGAAAAGACCTTTATATGCAAGAATATCAACTTTTGAAAAACTAATCTTCATTCTGATACCAGTCATTTTTAGCTTTTTTTATTCATTTAATTCCATGTCAGCTTAACTGAAGCCGGTTTAATGACGCAATTAACTGCTGTCAAAAAAAGCTTATTTCAAGTAGTCATAAGTTGAGAATAAAATCTAGAAACATGACCAGTTAGTCACTCAATAGAAATTATCATTTTGGCAGCATGCAGTACAAGGAGTGATTAACTGAAAAATCTCCTCACCTTTTGTTTGTCAGTGATCACTAAAAAGTTAAAATTTTCAAAAAGCAAGCGTGGACGCTACAGGATGCAAACTCAAGGATCAATTTAGCTTTAATTTGTATTGCAAATCGAATCCCAAGCTAAAAACTTTGTGAGAGGGAGAATTTTGAAAAAATAAAAGACATTACAGGAGTAAATGTTTGAATTTTTATCACTCTCCATTGGTACGACCTGTACATATGACAGATATATATGAATACATATAACCAGCTAGCCAGAGCAACTAAAAAACTGGAGAAATCTATCTTGACAATTTTGGTGACATTTTTCCTCCATTTTTTGGATGGAAGAGTAGTGTCAGATTATCAATGAAAAAATCTGCATTTAAGAAAGACCCCACATTTTCAAGTGTCAGTGCTAAATGCTGGCAAGCTATCAATTTCAATTCAGTGGTTCTACATTGTATCTAAGGTATGGCAGATATGAGGTGTGCCTTGGGGGTCACGTGAAAGGGGTGCCACTGAGCTGTTCCTATTAATATCATACAAGCAATCATCAGATAGTGAAAAAAGAATTTCCTTCAGATGTTTGGAGATAAGAGTGTCTTCTTCTTGCTAATCAGATAATACTAACCTTAGGAATTCCCATCATCAACTATGATAGAGCATTCAGAGAGTTCAAACTCATACTTTGGTAATTGTGAGCCTCCATGGATCAAGGAAGACTCTGTGATCTTGCATTGATGTGTAGAGAGAGAAGGAACTAGAAAACTGACTTTTAGCACACACCAATTTGCATCAGTGAAAGAAAGGTGCAACTGTGATTCCCGTTTAGTGCCATAATCAGTTAATTAAAAGCTCAACAGATATGACTAGTATTTTTGAGCTGATATCATGGTAATTTCATCTAAAAGATGAGTGTCCCCTTGTCAAATGTTTGCACGGGAATGCAATTTCATTGCTTGCCATATGCTCTATTTTCCATGGATAAGCGACTTGCGATTCTGCACTTGCCCTGTTACTCATATACCATACTCCTTCCAATCAGTATGAACGAATGGGTGTTTAAAATTAGTGATTGTAGCCCATCCTCAACTTGGGTTTAATATTTTGACACGGTATTAATAGGAGAGTGGTTCAATGTGATATATATCTATATATGAATATGAAGGTATATGAAGCTGAAGTACAAAGATTGAAACAAAAACAAAGTAACACTATCACTGAAATATTAAACATGTTTGTTATTTTATATTGCTATATTATGAATTTTTAAAAATGTATATCTTTTAATATTTACAAGTATTTTCTTAATTTATGGCTCCTCTTATAATGTATGTATCTACAGGCCCACATTAGCTTAATCTGGCTCTGCATAATAGAAAAGCTTTTTACACTCCCATCCATCTGAGATATGAGATTGTTAGAGATCCATCTAATTGGCCTTGCTTGGTTCAGATCTTTTGATTTTGGTTTTTACAGAATATCCCGGCTTTGTCTTCTGCTCTAATGAGCTGCTAAAGTAAGTGCTGAACTACTTTAGAGCATTGTTGATGAGCCAGTCTGTTGCAGGCCATCATGGGTCAGAGAAAAAAAAAACTGTTTATTGGTTTTTTTTTTTCATTCTCTTTCATTTTTTTTTCCTCTTTCAGAAGATTGGGACTGCTGGGGGCTCAGTGAGTTCTTATAATTAAGGTTCAACTTTGATCCATTCACAACTGAACTAAAATACTTTGCAAAAGTGAAAATAAAAGTTGTATGAACATTTTTTTTAGCCTGGTTTAATTCTGATGTATCAATAAATGTTTAAGTTAGGTCACTTATTCCATTTTTGATTCATTGTTGCACCTGATAATTTTCTTAATTAAGGTTTAACTTTCATCCATTTAGAACGAAACTAAAACTCACCATCACAGTCAATAATAGAACAACTGTAGCGTTGAAATTTAAAGTTATGTGAAAAATCCCACTGGAAAATATCTATGATCAGAATTAACTCTATCTATGATATCACTGGGGTCTCCTATGTATGAAACATCTAAAATAAGGCCCCAAAAAAGGTCAAAAAAAAAATTTATACTCCAAATCAAAAGACAGTTTCAGAAGATACTGATGCTTATTTTGAATCTGTAGAAGGAACTGTGTGGCCAAGAGCAATGGAACACAGAAAGACATTAATACACTCACATGTAAAAAAAAAAAAAATGATAGAACCCTTTGCCATATTTGATGGCTACCGTTGTTCAATATTTTGCAAAAGCGAAAGTGAAAGTTTTATGAACATTTTCTTTGCAAGATCCCTTTATTACAAACTGTCAACATAGGTTTCTTCAGTTTTCAAGTTGGTTTGGCTACGTATTTATCACACATACATGCCCAATGAAGCTGAGGGGCTAAAAATGAAAACAAACAAAAAAAAAGTTTTAGTATATTTTTTTAATCCTCCCATTAAAAAGGTTTTAACGGGAGAGGGGGGGGGTCAATTTGCAACGTATGTTTACGCTAAATTGGTCTATTAGTTTGTGTCCAGCAGCATTCACACATGTTTTTGAAAATCCAGACTTTTCTCAGTGATCACTGCCCAACCAAATGTGAGAGAAGTAACTTATTCATTGATCATCTCTTTTTCCAATTTTTTAATTGATCACCCCACACAGCATGCTGTCAAAAGATGTTTGTCATGTGACGGTTTCTATTGAATGACTAATAGAAATGTCGGCTATCAAACAGAATTGTCAACCAGTCAACATAGGTTTCTTCAGTTCTAAAGTGGTTCTGCCTGGCAGGCTATTTTTTTTAGATTCTCCCCCTAAATAGTTTTTTAGCGGGGTTTCGATTTGCAATGTAAGTCTATACTAAGTTGATCCCTTAGTTTGTGTCCAGCAGCATTCACACTTTTTTTTTTTTAGTATTCAGATTTTTTTTCTCAAACTCACTAAATGCAAACAAAATGCGATTGATCAACCTTTTCTTCTAATTTTTCAATTGATCACCCCCAACATAGCATGCTGCAAAAAGACTTTGGTCATGTGACTGCCTCTATAGAGTAACTAACCAGACCCATATATCCTTATATATGTTTGAGTTGGATCAGTTATTCCAATAGTGGTTCACTGTTACACCTGATCAAACTTGAATAACAGAGTTCCATCAAATGAATATTGGACTAACTTTTCTTCTCACTGCAAGATGCTTTCAGGATATAAAATAAGTATCACTTTTATGCTCAGATTATAGTTTTATTTTGAGCTGCTTTAATACTTGCTTATGAGATTATTGATTCTTGTTAGATTTCTCTATAATCTCTGGGCCATTTCTAACAATTAGACTTGCTAATTTACATACATGTATATCAGTGTAACAAATACATATACACATATGCACACACTCACTCACTCACACATACATATATTGTTACCTCCATCTGGCAATGGCTATAACTGCCAATATTGCTGTTCCTTCCTTAGAAAGTTAAGTGAATATCCGTACTTTGCATAAATGAATCAACATAGCCCACACATGTACCAGAACTAGTCATCCAAAAACATGATATAAAAAAAATGGATCTTTCGTTCAAAATTATCAAAAAAAAAAAAAAAATACCAGCACAAACTTTGGGCATTGTTGGACCAGAATGACCATTGAAAGCCCCAAAAGCACTTTTTTGAGGAAAAAAAAAACAACAAAAAAACGTTTTTTGTTGGTGCCAAGTACTGTAATCATCCAAATTTTTTTAAGGGATTGTGGCCCCTGAAATGTGACTTACAAGGCCCCGGAGACACAGATGAACATAAATAGAAAATCTATAGCCCACTTGGGTGGTTGGTCGCATGTGTCATTTGTGGGGCTACAGTGATTCTATATGAAATAGCAGACTACCTACATATTCAATGACTAAGTACACAATATAATAATTGGATTCTTCTTAAAATGTATGGCTTGTATATACAATAATAGTAATGACAAGGGGTGGCCATAAGATTCCTGGCACCCTAGGCAAGTTGAATTCTGGCATCTTCTAAAGCTTGACTGAGGTTGTCGTCAGTCATGAGTCATTTCCTTTGCCAAAAGTTTCTTTTAGTTTTATCAGACCTGAACGTATTTAACTGTCAGATATTCCTGGAAACTGTGACACAAGGAATTTTTCTTATTTTGATTGTTTTTAATCTGTTTAATTTATTTATTTTCACATTTTTCCATTTGTTCTCAGAAAGTTCTATTGTCTCAGACAAATGACAATTACCCGCTAGCATTTGGCACACCATTTTGCTGTACCTACGGCTGGCCCCGATAATGATAACTGAACAGCAAAGCTTAGAACATCAAGTTCAGTTTTTCATCTCCAAAGAAATCTCCTCAAGAAAAATCTTCCCACTTGACTACTTAATTGTTCTGCTAGAGTTTGTGAGAAACTGTCAACCAAAATAGTCAACATAGGTTTCTTCAGTTTTTAAGTTGGTCTGGCTGGCTAGCAATGTATGTATCCCACATACAGGCTGCATCAATTGAGCTAGAGGGCTGAAAATTTAAGCATTTACTCACTATGACTAGAAAATAGATCTTTAATGCAGGGTTTAATTTGCAAAGTGAGTGGCACTGAAAAAGGCTGAGTACGGGGAATAAGATATTCTGTAATGTCTCTATTAGAAGATATTGAAGGTACAAAAAATCTGGAAATTGAGAAGTAGATATAAGTCATACCCCTTTTCAACCACTGTTGATATATATCTGCTAGACTCTATCTCTTATTTATGCTCAATCTTTTTGAACAAATTTATGAGAGAGAAATTTTAACATTTTTTTCTTTTATTCCATGTCATATTATGCATGAAATAATGCTGTTAATAGATCTCAACTCCACTGTCTTGCAAATGGTATTATAATCGCATTTCAGCACAAGACAAAAAATATATATTCTAATGCACTTTCTGTGAATGTCTGCTCTCGTCTCAGGGTTTTTTTCCTGATTGCTTTCCCATGTAGAAAAGCTAAAAAAATGAATCTGAAATATATTTTTATCAAGAAGTGATAAAAATTTAATTTTAAAAAATCAGTGAAAAAATTCAATGTATAATAATGACAAAGCTTCATAGTGGAATCGAAAAATACTTTTTCTCCACCTTTTTTTTTCTCAAACATTGACACGTCTATTTTATGATTCTGCATTCTGCCAAGCTGAAATAATGTCCAGAGGGGTTCATTTTTAATCATATACGACACCTAGTGTGGTTTTGAACCTGGACAGCAAAAAGAAAGAAAGAATTTTGCTTTGCTTCTGAAGTATAACCATACAAAGACAAATGAACACATTTTCCCATATATTTCTGACCCAAAGAATTCAGAAAAATGGTTATTATTCAGTTTCAAACACATTTTGTCCATATTTTAGGATAGAAACAGCAAAAAGGCGAAAGAATGTTGAAAAATCTGTTTAAAAGTTTTTGTATACAAACTAGATATCAACTGTTTGTCCAATAATCAGTTTTTCTTTTCTCCTTGAAGTGTCTATTTTATGATTCTGTCTGTTACCAGATTCTAATATTGTCTGCTGGGTTTATTTTAGCCCTATATTACACGTGATGTGAAGTGGACAAAGCAGAAAATTGCATAAATTTTGAAGTTAACACAGATCAATGGACATATATTTCCATACAATTCTGGCCCTAAAAAAAGCAAAAAATGCTGAAACATCTGATAGTTTAGTTCTAATTTGGGATAAAAGGTGTAGTATTTTAGGGTAAAAGATATATATTATTAGAAAAAGAATTCTATCAGTTTTCTAACAATTTATCCTATCAATTTGAATCTGTTGATTTTAAAAAGTTACAGTCAAAAACAGAAAGATAAGTATTGAACATCTCGCAAGGAAATTCTTTGTATGTGTAATTCATACAAATCTACCCCTAAAATCCTATGTAGGAGGGAAATATTAGAAAAGCAAAAAAGAAATTTTGTAGATATATTAAAGAGTAAATGTTTAACTTTTCAGCCCTCTAGCTTCATTGGTGCAGCCTGTATGTGTAATATATACATGCACATCTAGTGAGCCAACTGGAGAAACCTTTGTTAACAGTTTTGGTTGATGGTCTCTTATGAAGTACTTTATATCCTATAAAGTGAGTTTGAAAAGCTTGCACCAATGGAAAAAGGTTCATCAATTATTGTCAAGCACTGTACACTGAATTGTCAGGAATTCAGCAAAAACATTTCGTGTTTCTTTTGGAGCATTTATCCAAATAGGAGAGAATATTTTTGCAATACTAGATATTTTTCAGCTGCAACGAATGAGAGCCAAAATTTTTTTTAGACCAAATTGAAAAACGTTATTTTCAACCAGAGAGAGAGAGAGAGAGAGAGAGAGAGAGAGAGAGAGAGAGAGAGAGAGAGAGAGAGAGACAGGTGTATGAGAGTCAAACTGAAAAGGGTTGGAAGCTGCTACTTATGGGAACAGGTTTAGTACGTTAATGAGAGATTGGTAAAAGAAAGAAGCTGCTTGCTGCTTGTGAAGCAAAGATGAAGGGGGAGGTGAGAGTAGGAAGAGAAACTTCAACAGGTCTACAAGCATTAGATTCTCCTTCTTCCAGACCACTTTCGTAACAATTATCAGAATTTCTCAACATTTGTTTCTGTAATAAAACTGATCATTTCTGCAATTCTTGTATTTTTGAGAAAATATTGAAATTTTAATGTAATGTCAAACATCATGTAAACAATGTTACAAGTTTTGAACACAGCCTCTTTTTATTTTTGAATGTAATCCATTAAGAAAGCAATTATGATAATATCAGTTGAAGAATAGAAGAAAACAAAAATCGATTGTGTTTAGCAGATTTCATCTTTCCACTAAAAAATTATTTATCATTTCAGCAATTCCATTACATTTCTGTGAAGGGACTAAATCAAGCACAGCACATAGGAAATACTCAGAGAACGCACACCTCTGCAAACACTGTGTATTAACTCAATCAAAAAAATCTCCTACCCCCAATTTAATGACTCCTTCCGAAGCCCATGACCAACCCTTCCATAAAATTTAATCAAAATTCATTGAGAACTTTTGGAGATATTGTATGGACAGATATAAGAGAATAGATGAATATATTGAAAACATTCACAAATATCTCACAATAGGAAACAAATTCCTGGATCTGCCTCTAAATTCAATCAGTTCCTCCTTAGCTTAACCCACTTTTCCTTTGATTTTAATTTTAAATCATTGAAAACCTTTAAAGAAATTATTTGGACGGAAAGAACCGTTTTAATATACATACTTCTCCATCTTCATTGGCAGAAGTAAATAAAATATTATCGCAATAAAACTGTGACTGAAAACTATTTTTTAAAATTGCATGTGAAGATTCTGAGAAACTTAGCAAAAATCTTCTGTTTTTGTCGTGTAAATTATTGAGCTTTGTCTGCTTAAGGCATTGCACAGCACTTCATCACTAATTGATACATCTATTAAGTCTCCATCATTTGTTGATAGTAATTGGTGAGTATTTTTCATGTCTGAAACTAGGAACTGCTTCTAGCCCTACCAATCATAAATCGAGTTCAACCTAACAAAACTATTACCTCAACACCCAACTTTCTGTCTGAAAGTTTAAATTCGGCTCTTGCCTAAGTGAGATGAAATATGAAAGAAACACATCTAATCAGCCGCTCAATAGAAACTGTCATGTGACCAACGTCTTTCGGCAACATGCCATCTTGAGGGTGATCAATTAAAAAAATGAAAAAAAATGATCAATTAATGAAT